>JARUHQ010000016.1:9464009-9721509 GCA_029955515.1 Chrysomela aeneicollis | reverse complement strand
TTGGTCTTGGTCTTGGTCTTGGTCTTGGTCTTGGTCTTGGTCTTGGTCTTGGTCTTGGTCTTGGTCTTGGTCTTGGTCTTGGTCTTGGTCTTGGTCTTGGTCTTGGTCTTGGTCTTGGTCTTGGTCTTGGTCTTGGTCTTGGTCTTGGTCTTGGTCTTGGTCTTGGTCTTGGTCTTGGTCTTGGTCTTGGTCTTGGTCTTGGTCTTGGTCTTGGTCTTGGTCTTGGTCTTGGTCTTGGTCTTGGTCTTGGTCTTGGTCTTGGTCTTGGTCTTGGTCTTGGTCTTGGTCTTGGTCTTGGTCTTGGTCTTGGTCTTGGTCTTGGTCTTGGTCTTGGTCTTGGTCTTGGTCTTGGTCTTGGTCTTGGTCTTGGTCTTGGTCTTGGTCTTGGTCTTGGTCTTGGTCTTGGTCTTGGTCTTGGTCTTGGTCTTGGTCTTGGTCTTGGTCTTGGTCTTGGTCTTGGTCTTGGTCTTGGTCTTGGTCTTGGTCTTGGTCTTGGTCTTGGTCTTGGTCTTGGTCTTGGTCTTGGTCTTGGTCTTGGTCTTGGTCTTGGTCTTGGTCTTGGTCTTGGTCTTGGTCTTGGTCTTGGTCTTGGTCTTGGTCTTGGTCTTGGTCTTGGTCTTGGTCTTGGTCTTGGTCTTGGTCTTGGTCTTGGTCTTGGTCTTGGTCTTGGTCTTGGTCTTGGTCTTGGTCTTGGTCTTGGTCTTGGTCTTGGTCTTGGTCTTGGTCTTGGTCTTGGTCTTGGTCTTGGTCTTGGTCTTGGTCTTGGTCTTGGTCTTGGTCTTGGTCTTGGTCTTGGTCTTGGTCTTGGTCTTGGTCTTGGTCTTGGTCTTGGTCTTGGTCTTGGTCTTGGTCTTGGTCTTGGTCTTGGTCTTGGTCTTGGTCTTGGTCTTGGTCTTGGTCTTGGTCTTGGTCTTGGTCTTGGTCTTGGTCTTGGTCTTGGTCTTGGTCTTGGTCTTGGTCTTGGTCTTGGTCTTGGTCTTGGTCTTGGTCTTGGTCTTGGTCTTGGTCTTGGTCTTGGTCTTGGTCTTGGTCTTGGTCTTGGTCTTGGTCTTGGTCTTGGTCTTGGTCTTGGTCTTGGTCTTGGTCTTGGTCTTGGTCTTGGTCTTGGTCTTGGTCTTGGTCTTGGTCTTGGTCTTGGTCTTGGTCTTGGTCTTGGTCTTGGTCTTGGTCTTGGTCTTGGTCTTGGTCTTGGTCTTGGTCTTGGTCTTGGTCTTGGTCTTGGTCTTGGTCTTGGTCTTGGTCTTGGTCTTGGTCTTGGTCTTGGTCTTGGTCTTGGTCTTGGTCTTGGTCTTGGTCTTGGTCTTGGTCTTGGTCTTGGTCTTGGTCTTGGTCTTGGTCTTGGTCTTGGTCTTGGTCTTGGTCTTGGTCTTGGTCTTGGTCTTGGTCTTGGTCTTGGTCTTGGTCTTGGTCTTGGTCTTGGTCTTGGTCTTGGTCTTGGTCTTGGTCTTGGTCTTGGTCTTGGTCTTGGTCTTGGTCTTGGTCTTGGTCTTGGTCTTGGTCTTGGTCTTGGTCTTGGTCTTGGTCTTGGTCTTGGTCTTGGTCTTGGTCTTGGTCTTGGTCTTGGTCTTGGTCTTGGTCTTGGTCTTGGTCTTGGTCTTGGTCTTGGTCTTGGTCTTGGTCTTGGTCTTGGTCTTGGTCTTGGTCTTGGTCTTGGTCTTGGTCTTGGTCTTGGTCTTGGTCTTGGTCTTGGTCTTGGTCTTGGTCTTGGTCTTGGTCTTGGTCTTGGTCTTGGTCTTGGTCTTGGTCTTGGTCTTGGTCTTGGTCTTGGTCTTGGTCTTGGTCTTGGTCTTGGTCTTGGTCTTGGTCTTGGTCTTGGTCTTGGTCTTGGTCTTGGTCTTGGTCTTGGTCTTGGTCTTGGTCTTGGTCTTGGTCTTGGTCTTGGTCTTGGTCTTGGTCTTGGTCTTGGTCTTGGTCTTGGTCTTGGTCTTGGTCTTGGTCTTGGTCTTGGTCTTGGTCTTGGTCTTGGTCTTGGTCTTGGTCTTGGTCTTGGTCTTGGTCTTGGTCTTGGTCTTGGTCTTGGTCTTGGTCTTGGTCTTGGTCTTGGTCTTGGTCTTGGTCTTGGTCTTGGTCTTGGTCTTGGTCTTGGTCTTGGTCTTGGTCTTGGTCTTGGTCTTGGTCTTGGTCTTGGTCTTGGTCTTGGTCTTGGTCTTGGTCTTGGTCTTGGTCTTGGTCTTGGTCTTGGTCTTGGTCTTGGTCTTGGTCTTGGTCTTGGTCTTGGTCTTGGTCTTGGTCTTGGTCTTGGTCTTGGTCTTGGTCTTGGTCTTGGTCTTGGTCTTGGTCTTGGTCTTGGTCTTGGTCTTGGTCTTGGTCTTGGTCTTGGTCTTGGTCTTGGTCTTGGTCTTGGTCTTGGTCTTGGTCTTGGTCTTGGTCTTGGTCTTGGTCTTGGTCTTGGTCTTGGTCTTGGTCTTGGTCTTGGTCTTGGTCTTGGTCTTGGTCTTGGTCTTGGTCTTGGTCTTGGTCTTGGTCTTGGTCTTGGTCTTGGTCTTGGTCTTGGTCTTGGTCTTGGTCTTGGTCTTGGTCTTGGTCTTGGTCTTGGTCTTGGTCTTGGTCTTGGTCTTGGTCTTGGTCTTGGTCTTGGTCTTGGTCTTGGTCTTGGTCTTGGTCTTGGTCTTGGTCTTGGTCTTGGTCTTGGTCTTGGTCTTGGTCTTGGTCTTGGTCTTGGTCTTGGTCTTGGTCTTGGTCTTGGTCTTGGTCTTGGTCTTGGTCTTGGTCTTGGTCTTGGTCTTGGTCTTGGTCTTGGTCTTGGTCTTGGTCTTGGTCTTGGTCTTGGTCTTGGTCTTGGTCTTGGTCTTGGTCTTGGTCTTGGTCTTGGTCTTGGTCTTGGTCTTGGTCTTGGTCTTGGTCTTGGTCTTGGTCTTGGTCTTGGTCTTGGTCTTGGTCTTGGTCTTGGTCTTGGTCTTGGTCTTGGTCTTGGTCTTGGTCTTGGTCTTGGTCTTGGTCTTGGTCTTGGTCTTGGTCTTGGTCTTGGTCTTGGTCTTGGTCTTGGTCTTGGTCTTGGTCACATCCGATCACCCTGTTTATGTCTAGTCAGTAAAAACCAACCAGAATTTTTACTTATACGATTCTTGTTACTGATTATGTTCTGACTCCTACCTACAGCTTCAACTAAGAAGTGGAAAAAAACATTGAAGTTCAAAGTTGTAGTACTATGTTTTGGAACTTCCGAAACAAATAAATGCCAATCGCAAAATTGAAAAAATGACAAAAAATTTTTTCATTAACACCCTGTATATTTTCAACTATAGTAAAATACTTTTTTATGTTCCCGAATATAGGTATATAGTTTGCTGAAGTTCCCTCAAGCCGTTTTCCACTTAGTCAGCTTACAATATTGGATCAAAATCGCCAATGAAGTTCACCTTGGACAGAATAGAATGCAATGAAAATCAGAGAATTAATCGAACAAGGGGTTTCTGAAAATATAATTAATACAAGGCATTTGTATCGACCTTTGTATCTGGTTCATTTCAGTTCTCGAATTGGATTGGTTCCTAACTAAACTACGCAACATTAATTACGTCGCACCCCGAAATTTTGCCCCTGTTAAAATTTGAATAACTTTTTTCTGCTTTGAACAATTTCAATTCTGTTTACACTGTTCGCTAGCTCAGTCCTTCAGAATTGATACATAAGGTTATTTCCATAAAATTGCTACAGGATGTTTTTTAAACTGCAAAATTTCGAAAATTTCAAAAGGATCCCAAATGAAGAAAAACATTTTTTTTTTCAACTTTAACAGCAGTGGCATGAAGATTATCTAATTACCTTCGGCTATCTCCAAAATTGTCTTCTTATCACTTTTTTTTACAGAGTGATCTCAAAAAATCATTTTTTTGGTTTTGCAGTCATACCTTTTATCCTCTTCAACCGATTTTCAAAATCTCAGGCTCATTTTGAAGCTGAAACCTTATATGAGAAGATATGAAGACCAGAATTGACTCAAGATGTTTATCAAGATCGCAGAATTGACTCAAGATGTTTATCAAGATCGAGGTTATCCTCAATGGTGACCCAAATCTGAAAGACCCTCTAAATCCTGGCTGCGTGGAGAATTAAATAAATAATTAAATAAAAAATCAACTTGTTTTCGGAAGGATCTTTCATTCTGGACACGTCCAGATCTTTTTTCTTTCAGTACTCAAAAATTGTGCGTGAGAAAACTGAATTGAAACGCCATACGTAACCAACTCAACAAGAATCATTATGAGTGACTAACAAGACAGGTTGAAAATTACGTTCCCGTGAAAATGAAGATCAGGAGAGAAAAAATTATTCATAGGGCTTTCTTTTCTGAAGATATGACTATAAAAAAATTTAAAATAAAAAAAAATCTGAATACAACTAAATTTTAGGGTAACCTTCTCACCCCCTATACAAAGTATTCCAACATGTTATGGATTTTTTCAAAGAATTTAATTTTTCAGACCCCTTGAAAAATTTCATACGTACGAATATGAAAAACAAAATTTTCATATCTGTGATCAACTTTTCCCGCTGAACACAGCTATGGGTACCGCTTGTCTCGATTCTGAAAAATAACTTTTTTTCGCCCTGTACATCAAACTATGATAATTGGAGTACCCGAGTCTGGGCGATTCTTAGTAGTTTTGTTCGAAGCTCACGAGAATAATATGTAAAAAAATCACAAAAATCTCCTTCCCTTCATCCGTACCCAAAGTACCCCAAGGGGGGAAGGGGGGGAAGTATTCAATTTTTTTTTTAATCTCCGATCTCGATGTGGGGGGCAGGTGAAATATGTTTACCGATATTACCAACCGTTTGACCAGCAAAAATTTTACCCTCAAACATTTTTTTACAGTCTTTTTGGTATTGATATTTTCGTTTCGATCAAACAACGATTTGTATATTTTTCTTTTTTAATCGGGATTTCGAGGGGATTTAGATTTGGGTCTTCTTTGCAGAAACACTTGATCTTTAATATTTATTGTTAGTCTATTCTAATATTCATGTCTGCTCATCTAACGTTTCAGCTACAAAATGATCCGGAGATTTTGAAAATCGGTTGAAGAGGAAAAAAGTTGACTGCAAAACCAAAAAATTTATTTTGTGAGGTCACTCTGTAAATAAAAGAGGTAAGAAGACAATTCTGGAGATGGCTCAAGTTAATGAGATCACTTTTATGACTCTGCTGTTAAAGTTGAAAAAAAACTGTTTTTCTTCATTTGGTATCCTTTTGAAAATTCCGAAATTTTGCACAGTTTAAAGAAAGAAAGAAAAGTATGAGATTATAGCTGAAGGACTGAGCTAGCGAACAGCGCAAACAGAATTCGGATTGTTCAAATCAGAAAAAAGTTATTCAAATTTCAACAGGGGCAAAATTTCGGGGTGCGACGTAATTAGTGTTGCGTAGTTTATTATAGAACTCGAGCAATCGATGTCACTCTCTACTGCGCCACCCTGTAAAAAAATCACAAAAAACTCATCGAGGTTCAGACTCACCTTTCTGAGAATCCATTTACATGAAGAATTATCATCTGCTTGATTATGGTCGATTTTCCGGACTCACCAGTTCCTAATAGAAGAAGCTTTTGGGTTTTGATGAACTTTTTCGTATAAAGTTCATGGTCCTTGTCTTCACCTTTACCACGTTTACATCCCATTTTTGATTTTCATGGATTTAAACCTGGTCTTACATAAATCGAACCGTAAGTCAGTTTTCATGAACAATTTTTATCAGAAATCAATGGTATTATCTGACAAGATATCGGATATTTTCTTATCTATACTCTACTACCTACCTACCTTAAAAATATGAAATTTTGCAATCTGTGTAACCTTTCAACAACACCATTCAAAGTTGATTGCTACACTGGAAAAGTCATTGGCGTGCGATTTTTCAGACATTTTTCTTTACATGCTCGTGAAGTTCATATTATGAAACGAAATACTGTGATTCAATATCAAAATCCAAAGTCGACTGTTGTATCTCTGACATGCATTGGAGAATACGATGACAGATTTAGAATCCTTGTAAGAAACTGCCTCAATAACGTCCTAGTTAGAAACGTCCAGTTCTTATGATGGTTTTATCTTGAAAAAATAAGAACGAAAATTACAAATTTCAGTTTTTTGTAATTTATTCAAAAACAAAGAATACACATGAAATTTTCTTTCACATGATTGTTCAGCATAAAAAGGCTCAACTTTGCTCTAATTTAACCGACCTCGTATCTCTTATAATAACTGAGATCCCCATGGTTAAGCTCGAAAAACGGGCACCCTGTATACTTATACCTAATCTGAGATGATATATTCCGGGTTTTCAAATACATGATGTTCTTATAGAATATTCCTCGGAAAATTCATGCCAGGGTTGTTTCTTATAATATTTTGGAATTACATTCCTATAATCCCCTGATATGAAATTATCGAGAATCTATATTAAATAATCTTCTCAGATAACATTCCTGTTATCATCTGAAATGAAACATATTCCTGGATGTTTCATGAAATGATGTAACCATAATAGTCAAATATTGTTCCGGATAAATATAATAATGATTAGGTTCCTAGAACATCTTGATCTTAATTGATATTGTACCTTCTAATCATGAGATCGAAATCGCGAAGATGTTTGTCAAAATTCTGAGTAAGTCAGAGAAGTAGTTGTTTGTAGTAATTGTCTTCTACTCGATATTTTCCACTGTACATTCAATGAATTTTATTGATTGAACAAATATGAAGGAAATAAATTTGGAACTATTTAGTTTTGCACTTTTGCACTTTCGCTGTAACCGTGCGTATTTCTTAAAATATTTACTTTCTCCTTTCACTGGTTGTCATTGTTAGAAATCTATCGATATCAATGGTTTATATTCATTGGTAAAACTATTGAGTAGGTACTATAAATATATATACGAATTTACTAGCTGAAAACTACCGAAATTGTTACCTCTTATTTTGACATTATCTGACGGTGCATTTATGCAGAGGTTTTAAGTCGCAACATTTTACCATAGTCATAAGAAGTTCATCCATTCGTTTTCAATGTGCCCATTTATACAGTTGTCATAAGTTTTAAGACCAAAGAAAAGTTGACCAACATTAATCTCTTACGACTTAAAACTCGATCGATTTGCGCATGCATCTGATTTTGCAAAAGGGTATCTTAACAATCAGCAGATGTTGAATGCATGTAAAGCAGAGGTTGAAAATTCGAATTGAATCGAAAGAAATGAGAAAAATAAGAACGCAAAATAAACGGATTGACACTATTGACAGTACTTACTTAAGACTTCTTGCATAAATGCTTCATTTTTTTAATGGATTTGAAATTTACGACTTAAAACGTGATACTTATAACTAACGACTAAAAACATCTGCATGAATCCACCGCGAAAGTTTCTTAATATTGAAATCGACAAAATGCAATCAGTCTCTTTTCCAAAACCAGAGCAGAGATGGATAGTGACTGGTGAATTCACTTGCTATCATGTGATTGGTCCCAAATCTCTTGATTTCGTCTACTTCGATTAAACGAGTCTAACGTGACATTGCGTGGGTAAATCTCGCCGTGAAGCCACGATTTCAACCAAATCTACAGGTTACTGCAGGTGTCAATACAAAAGTATATGAAATATTCGATTCGAATGACATCTAATCTTTCCTAACAATTTCATGTAGCAATTTCTCCACGAGTTTGAAGCGAATATTTATCGAACATTATTGAAAGTAATCTATCTTTCGACGGTAGCGCCTCTATGGTTCTATAAAAGAACCCCACACGTAACGAGCTGAAATTCAATTGTTTCAAATCAAGGCTTTTTCTGCTGAAACAGTTGAAGCGTAGCTCCATACCAGGTCTTATTTTAATCATTGTCATAGCTATAAATCGGCCAGGGTACGTTCATAAATACCCACTCTTGAAGATGGGCTACGCCCCTAATAGCATAAGATGTCCATTGGGCATGCGTTTTGTGTCCAGTATATGTCCAAGGTGTCCATGGATATAAATAATCTGATTTTAAACTGATTTTAAACTACAGAATATCTGCTCCTTATAAAACGAATCTTGTGAGAGTTAAAAGTGATAGTAAAAGGTTTAATTAGTATCAAAATAAAGCTAAAGAAATCTACTCTCTAAATATTATTGTTAAACAAGAAAGAACAGTCTACAAAATACCAAGAAGTTGAATAATAAAATGCAGTTTTTGATATAAATATTCTTTCCTACAACAAAAACAAATCAGGTGCAAAAAGGAAACAAATAAAAAGCTGTACAGCCGATAAAGATAATACCTTCCAGTGGCGTGCTGCTTGAAGTATCTTCTCTCTGAGGAAAATGGGTGAAGTGCTATGTATTAAGTGTGAAAGGAATTTAGAAGGGAAAAGACATTGTTGTATGCGACTGCTGCAATGATATAGTACATTCAACATGTACTGAACTTACAAGTACCGAACTTAGAGCTATTTTCCTTAAAACAGGTCGATGCATTACATACTTCTGTGATCAATGTAGGAATAATATCAAGCAAATGCCTAAAATCATAAAACAGCTAAGTGATATAATGGAGATCAATAGAATACTTCAAGAGGAAAATGAAAATTTGCGGAAAAAAATTGATGACATGAGTACATCCAACTCCCATTCTGATATGGAATCTAATTTGTATGGAAGTGAAGATCTAATATCAGAAATTATAGACAGACAATCGCGAGCAGCCAATATTATCATTTATAATGTGAATGAACCTCAGGGAAACCTCCAAACTGAAAGATCAGCACAAGAAAGAGAAACCATAAATAATATACTGCAGGACTTCAATAAGAAAGAAATTAAACATTTTAGATTGGGAAAACCAACAACTAACAGAAATCGACCCATCAAGGTTATTTTTAAATCACAGGATGATGCCAGACATATACTGAAGAATAAACAATTAATAAAAATGCCAAGTGTGAAAATATCTAATGACCAAACACTATTTCCGTGAAGTGAAATCAAAATTGGATGAAATGATTGCAGCAGGGAATAACAATAGTATCATCAAATATATAAACGGAAAACCCAAAATTGTGAAAAATAAAAATCTCAGACAAGTAAGAAAAAACCAATAAATAACCCTGATATACAGCTGAACAGTGATATCATATACCTCAATGCACAAAGTCTACTGAGACATAAAGATGAAATACAAGAAAGTATTGTTTGTTATGATCCAAAAGTTATCGTATTGAGTGAAACCAGAACAACTGAGGATGTTGAGGATGTTGAACTCAAAATTGACAATTACACTTGTATCCGTTGTGATTCAAAAAATAGACATACTGGTGGCATTGTCATGTATATTAATAAAAAATACGAATTTTCTATTTTTAAGAAATTCATACTGGAATCGAACTACTGGTGTAAAATTGTTAAAATTAACTTTAAATCTTCAATATGGTTGATTGGATGTTTATATCATTCACCTTCTTCACAGGCTTATATCATCTAACAATCGTTTTATTCTGGTAGGTGATTTCAATTTAAACTTACTAGATGAAAGTTTTTACACTAAAAAAATCGAGAATATTTTTACAACTTATGGTATAAATCAAACTTTAACTGAGCCTACTAGAAAGACATTAGATACACAATCATTAATTGACTTGGTTTTGACTAATAACGATAATATAATTTCAAATGTTCATTTAACCCCAGAAATTACTGACCACTCAATTATTTCAGTCAATTTCCTCTTTGGTCAATCTAATAAAAAAAGCTCAATAAGAAAATACAGAAATCTTTGTGATGATAATTTGAGTATAATTAAGAATGAGCTCATTAGATGTAATTGGTCTTTAAACTCTGTAGATGTAAATTTACTCTATGAAGAATTGCACGAAAATTGTTCGAATATTATCAATAGTATTTCTCCTATACAAATGAGCAAGTAAAAAAACAATATTCCTTGGTTTGACAATGAAGTTTTCATGAAAATTAAGAAACGGGATGAAGCATATAAAATATTTGTTAATACGGTGGGAGAAAAAAACAACCAGATGGGAAAATTTTAAAAAATTGAGAAATGATGTGGTTAACTAATTGAAAATAAAGAAAGCTCAGTATTATTATAACAAAATAGACATATACAAAAATAATTCTCATTTAATGTGGAAAACCTTAAAAACCCTTGTTAATAGTAATGATCGTACATTTCCAAACCTAATCCAATTTGAAGATGAAGGGGTAGTAAGTATTAAAAAGGGTGAGCATGACATGGCTGAAACTTTCAACCAATACTTTGTAAACAGCATCCAACATATAGTCCAGGGTATTGAGAATTCTGAACCATGGTTCAATTTGGATAACAATTTATATTTGCCCTTTATCACTTTTAGACTGATTACTTTAAACGACTTGAAGGATATAATTGGGTCATTAGACAATAAAAGTAGTATTCATGAAACCTTGAATTCTAAAATGTTAAAACAAGTTTTTGAAACAGCTGGTCATGCAATTCTCAATTTAATCAATACATTGCTTCAGAATGGTCAATTGCCAGAATTATTAAATATAAGTACTATCATACCTATACCTATAAAGTTACAAACACTATAAAATCAAGTGAATTTAGACCTATAAATACCTTACCGCCAATAGAGAAGGTTTTAGAAATAGTTGTATACAATCAATTACTAGAGTTTATTGACGAAAATCAAATTATGTTTATCAATCAATCTGGTTTTAGAAAGGAACATTCTTGTGAAACATCGCTACAATTATCACTAACTAAATTTACTACTACTATGAAACAGATAAAGCAAATATGTTGTAGCTGTGTTTTTAGATTTAAAAAGGGCATTTGAAACGATTGATAGAAGTATACTGTTTCGGAAGCTGAGAAGGTATGGGATTGAGGGGAGGGTTTATGAATGGTTAAAAAATTATTTATCAAATAGGAAACAGAGAGTACGTGTTAATGATTATTTCATCATCATCATCATATATAATGAATCATACAGGAGTACCACAAGGTAGTGTACTTGGCCACCTCTTATTCATTTTATATCTGAATGATATTCAATTATTTACAGATTGTGAGTTCTTAAACTTATTTGCAGATGATACATTATTGGCATGTACTGGAGTAAATTTAGAACAAACTGTCCTCAGAATGAATATAGTGTTAGCAATGGTCGAAAAATACCTGAAGATCAATGAAATGAAACTTAACGTTGGAAAAACTAAAGCAATGATAATTACTACTAAATTCAAATATAATCAAATAAATACAAACAACATAAATATATAAATGGAAAATGAACGTATAGAAATAGTAACATCAGTGAAGTATTTGGGGTTTCAACTTGATAATTGTTTAACTTTTGACGACCACTTTAAGTATATTGAAAAAAAGATTGCAAAAAGATTATATTTTTTCTCGAGAATCGCCTGTAACTTATCAACAGATACAAAAATTTTGGTATTTAAATCAATAATCCAACCCAATTTTGACTACTGTGCATATATTTTATTCTCTTTTAATTTGAACAAAGTGCAACAAATGCAAAAACTACAAAATCGGGGAATGAAAATAATTTTAAAATGTAACAGGTATACACCAATTTCTACCATGCTATCTGCTCTACAATGGCTCTCAGTATCCCAAAGATTACTCTATTGTTCAATGTTGTTCATCTATAAAATATTAAATAAAATGACCCCGCCATACTTGTTATCATTAATAACTTTAAATGAAGACATTCATCACCATTCAACCAGACACAACAGTCACATTCATATAAATAGAACAAATGCAAGAAGTAGTATGTGCAGTTTATTCTTCAAAGGTTTTGTCCTATTCAATAATTTGCCTGATTCAATTAAATCTACTCCATCGTTGAATGTTTTTAAGAATGAACTTTTGAAACATATCCAGGAACGATATTGAATATTTCTTTTGTCCAGTTTAAACACTATGTGTATATATATATTGATATTTGTATTATTAGTATGTAACGAAAATTCGTTCCATTCTTTACAATTGACCTGAATCAATCAAAACTTTTATATTTACGGCCGTTCGGGAATTAATTTTCTATCGCGCCTGGCGCTAGTGTCATTAGCCACTGCTAATAAATCAATAGTTTTGTGATTGGTTCTGACAAGGTCGATCGCGTTAACAGCACCTCAAGTGGCAGGTAAGTAAATGAAAAGAACGAATTGCGCTCTTGAAAATTGACCATCGTAGTGGGTGGTTGTGTTTGGAGATCAGTCTGTATCGGGTGAGATTTTTCTGAATTTTCTACCGGAATCACTGCCCATCGACATAATTTCCTATCTTTAAATCGATTATGATACATTGAATCAGCGATTCATATATTCATATATAGATATTTTTGATAAATGTAGGATTTTTTTTCTATCTCTCCGTTTTGAGGATATTGCGTGTTAGAAATAATCGGTAATCAATCTCGGGTTATTCATTAGAATACATTAAATTTCCGATTACAGGTTAATCTTTCACGTAAGGTTTCGGAAGTGAAGAATATTTATCTTTTTTATCGTACCTAAGCGTATACCAATTCGGGTTTTTATAATCGATGGGTAGAGTTCGGCGTGGCTAATTCCTTGGAATATCACCGGATACAGAGTGTTTTCTCGTGGCCGGCTCCTTCCTGTGGTTATTAATTTTCAAGGCGCATCATCCCTGGCAATTCATTTCTTTAGACAGGTTTTGCCCTCCTGTGCATTATCTTTATCATGATTTGATGTAATCATCTGATACCTTTAACTGTGATTGAATATCATTCATTTCAAGTGTGATTTGCTTGATATACATACCTTTTTCTTATCGTTTTTTTTTTAAGTTGTTATCATTATATATTTTCTTATGTCAATCATATTAAATACCATTAGTATTTGGATTCTAAATTTTGCCTTATCAAGTCAATCAGGTTTTTATGATTGATATACCTATTCACAATATACAGTTGGTTGTGAAAATCGAGATTCATAATTTTGGCTAACTTGAATTCGAATTATGATTCAATAATAGTTGGTATATAGTGTCCTTATCTTTTGGTTTTGGAAGAGAACAAAAGAAAATCAGATCATTCACTAGTAGCGGTTCAAAGGATATCCTTAGTCCCCTTCTCACATATTGTCGATAAAATTCTGATTTCCATTCTTTTCCACACGCACTGTACCATCGAGGACTACTATCTCACCTAGGAGGGTCATAAAAGGCATTGGTAACGAGTAGAAAGGTTCCTACGAGGGAGTCACCCAGTTCTTCCAGCAGGACATCAAGCTTCGCAGAATCTACTGGCCCTACAACGTCGTAGTCGACCAGATTTACTTTCGACTCAGTAGTCTGCTAGAGGACTATTCGCAGCCTTCACTGCCTACTAGAAAGAACTGAGGAGGACACTTGATAGAACTGCCTATACTGAACCAGGTCTCTAAACCAGCCACCCCCAGGTATAATCGGCCCAGAAGTGCGGTTCTTGATTGGAATCAGAGTTGATTGTATTTTTTGTAAAGTGATAATGTTCTGATATTTTCTGGAATTCTTTCATCTTTCCAGCTAATACCTTCTATTGTTAACCTTAAAATTTCAAACCTAAATTTCTTCAATTTTCTCGCCTTCAGCTCAAGAAGGATCCATATTGACTGTAGTTGTTAAATAATCTTCAGATCTGATATATTCTAGCCTTCAGCTTCTCATAAGGATCCATAGTGATTGTATTTATTGTGCAGCCTTCAGCTCTTGTAAATTTTGGAATCGAATATATTTTTATTTGGGTAATTTCTAATTATTTTGCCTTTTCCCCTCAAGCAAGTTTTATAGCAATAATCTATCTCATCTTGACTTGTTGTTTCAAGTCTGGCGCCCATATTTGTAGTAGTTATTTCTAGAAACGTACTCACCCCACCGAATCAATCTGAGCAGCCCAAAGGCACCCCATAATTATTCTCACCATTTCTATAATCTATTCTAAGGAATTAGATTAAGAAATTGTGTAGGGTTATACAATTGTCGCCTGAAACGTGGGGCCCGCGAAATTAACTCTTTTTAACATTCCTTTTATCTTATACTTGCTTGGTGGAAAACAAAATAATTTTTGAATTCCTTGAAAAAAAAAAAATTGGTGATAACAAACTTTGACGTTTCTGATCCAACTAAGAACTGAGTACTTCTCTCTTTATACATTTATATCTCTGATAATCATATATTTCCCATATCTTTTCATATCTGATTGCCTATTGAGTACATCTCGATATTTTGAAAGAATCCCAAGAGTATAAGCTGGTAGAGTATTTATCGTTATCTTCACTATCTCATCTTTATCTCTTCTAAAAAAAAAAAAAATTTGAATTTTCCAACTCCAACATGGATCCCAATCATTTGAAAATTGTTGAATTAACTTATGAACTTAGAATCAGAGGTGTTGATTTTACGGGCAATGTTGATTCTAAACGTAAAATTTTGAGAGGTCTGCTAAGCCAACAAAATGCCAACCGTAGTTTTCTTAGTTCTGTTGTGAATCCTTATTCACATACTGAGGATGTAACTGAAATGAAAGAAACTATTGAAGATCTAAGAACAGTTATAGATTCATTTAGTGGATCCAAGGATGATCCAGCTTTCAAAAGAATTTCAAGTCGACTAGCTCATTTATCAAATCGATTCAATAATCTCAAAGCTGATGATGAACATGAAGAATCAGTTAGAAAGGAAATTCAATATCTTGTGTTGGAATTGGAAGGCAATTTTGATTTGAAAGTTTCTCCTGTCCCTTGTACTTCAACTCCTGTCCGGTCTAATTCTGATAATGTATTTCCTTCACATAAAGTAGTTGCTCCATACAAATGGAATTTATTCTTTACTGGATCAAGTCAGAAAGAATCAGTTAACTCTTTCTTGGAAAAAGTTGAATTAATGCGTGAAGCACGAGGTGTTTCCAAACCAGAATTATTTCAGTCTGCCTGTGATCTTTTTAAAGGTTCAGCATGGACGTGGTTTGTTAATAACAAAAATAAATTTGGAACTTGGGATGAATTAGTCCAGGCTTTGAAGAAAGATTTTCTTCCATATTTTTACGAAGAAGATTTAGAAAGAGAAATCAATTCTAGAACTCAGGGCACTAACGAACGAGTTGCTCTATATATTTCATCTATGGAAGGTCTTTTCAATAGATTGTCACAAAAACCTGATGAACAAACCATAGTTCGGAAAATTCGTAGAAATCTTTTGCCTTTTTTCATTTCTAACTTAGCTTTACAAGATCCAAAAACCGTTACTGAACTTTCTGATTTGTGTAAACGGTTAGAAGAATCTCGTTTATGGGCTGATCGATATAAAGCACCGCCCTCACGTAGTAGTGGTTTATTAGAACCAGATCTTAGTAGTCCTTTCAGTGGAGCAAGCACTTCTTCTTTTTCTTCACCTCCCTTTTCTTCTCGTAAAAACTTTTCTACCTCTAATATCTCTACTCTCTCGAACTCTCGATGTTGGAATTGTGATGTAGCTGGCCATATCTATACCGAGTGTCGCAAACCGAGAACCACCTTTTGTTATGGTTGTGGTTTGAAAAATACTATAAAAACCAAATGTCGTAACTGTAATTCAAAAAACGAGAAATCCGGGGGCGAAAAACTGGACGTCGTCACCAGTCAACATACCGAGTGTCCAGAAACCAGCACAGCCAAATCACAATCCCAAAAATCGAAAGACAAGCAGAACAAACAGAACAACCAATAAAAACATCTCTATCGGATTGGCAAAAATGGTTATCTTTTGTTAAAAATTTCTTATCGACTCCGGTAAATATCAGTCAAGAAAAGTAATGATAATCGTCCCTACCTTAACGTTGAAATTTTTGGTCAGAAAATTCTTGCACTTGCGGATACTGGTAGTACTTCTACGATTTTGGGTTCTACAGGCTTTGGTCTTTTGCAAAAATTTAATATACCTATTAAATATGAATCTATCGTTCATGTCACTACCGCGGATGGTAATCCTCAAGATTTTTTAGGATATATTTTGGTCCCTATCTCTCTTCATGGCGTATCTAAAGAAGTGAAAATTTTGATAATACCTTCTGTAACTCATTCTCTCATTCTTGGAATGGATTTCTTCAAGACGTTTCACATTGAAGCAAACTTTCATGATTTTTCTTATACCTCGGAATCAAATATCTGTTCTGTTAATACTATACAGCCATATTCGGAATTAATAACTTGTCAGAAAAATGAACTTCAAAAGGTTATCGACTGTTTCAAAACCATAGCTCCTTCAGACAGACTTGGTCGTACTCATTTGTTGACACATCATATCGACACTGGTGATGCTAAACCGATTGTTCAAAGACAATATCCTTTATCTTATGCTATGCAAGCTCACCTGAATAAAGAAATTGATGAGATGTTAAGATTAAAGGTTATTCAACCCTCCAAATCTCCTTGGTGTAGTCCCTTATGGTTAGTACCAAAACGTTCTGGAGAATATCGTGTTTGCTTCGATGGTAGGAAACTCAATGAAGTTACTGTTAATGATAGTTATCCCATGCCCCTTATAGATAATATTCTGAATAAATTGAGAGATGCCAAGTATCTTACCTCTATCGATTTGACCAAAGCATTTTTCCAAATTCCCTTAGATGAGTCTTCTCGTCCAAAGACAGCTTTCGCAGTTCATGGTAGAGGTCTTTTCGAATTTCTTGTCACTCCATTTGGTTTGAGTAATAGTCCAAAACTCATGGCGCGTTTGATGGATATGGTGATAGGACCTTCTTTAGCTCCTTTCTGTTTTGTCTACCTTGATGACATAATTGTCGCTACTCCCACTTTCGAACTTCATATCAAGATCTTAAAAGAAGTTTTTCAGAGATTAAAGAATGCCAATCTCACTGTCAATCTTGATAAATGTGAGTTTTGTCGTCCCTCTCTTATCTATCTTGGTTTTGTAGTGGACCAAAATGGATTAAGAACTGATCCTGAAAAGGTAGCAGCTATCATTAATTATCCAACTCCCAAGAATACCACTGAAATCAAACGTTTGATAGGTCTTGTCAGTTGGTATCGTAGGTTTATCAAGGATTTTTCCTCTATCTGTTCCCCAATTTCGGATCTTCTTCACGGTCGTAAGAAAGGTCAACCCATAACTTGGACTTCCGAAGCTGAAACTGCCTTTTCTGAAATCAAATCTCGTCTCACTTCAGCTCCCGTGTTAGCTAGTCCAGATTTTACGAAGCCGTTTGTGATTCAATGTGATGCTTCTGATACTGGTGTAGGTGCTGTTTTATACCAAGAATGCGATGGCATAGAGCATCCAGTAGCCTATGCAAGCAAAACTCTCACTACTTGTCAGAGGAAATATACAGTTACTGAGAAGGAACTGATGGCAGTTATTTTTGGTATAGAAAGGTTCCGAAGCTATGTGGAAGGCACCAAATTCACTATTGAAACAGATCATGCTTCGTTAATCTATCTTCACAACCTCTCCAACCCTTCTGGACGTTTGACAAGGTGGGCAGTAAAGTTATCTCAGTTTGATTTCACTATCAAACATCGAAAAGGTTCCCTAAATGTTGTGGCTGATGCTTTATCTCGGTCCGTAGCTGAAGTTTCTGTTATAGATGTTTCTACCTTCCAGCCTGATAAATGGTATACTTCTATGGTAAAAAAAATTGAGGACAGTCCTGAAACCTATCCTTCATTCCGCACTGAAAATGGCATTGTCTATAAACATATCTTATCTCATCACAATATCGTTAGCAACCTGAGTGACTGGAAAATTGTAGTACCTTCTGCCAATCGAAAAGAAATTCTTGACTTTTACCATGACAAAGAAACTTCTGCTCATTTAGGTATATCGAAAACTTTATCTCGTATCGTTGAACTGTACTATTGGCCAAAAATTCGCAAAGATGTTTATAAATACGTTAAAAAATGTCCTGTTTGTACTGCCTGTAAAAGTTCGAATTTGCCTCAAGCTGGACATATGGGTTCCTATAAGAACGTCAACTTTCCTTTTCAATGTATCTCTGCCGATTTATTGGGTCCATATCCTAGATCTAAAAACGGTAATCAGTATGTTTTGGTTGTCGTTGACTGGTTCACGAAATATGTCTTAGTCCATCCAATGTCTATGGCTACTTCGAAAAATATCGTTAAATTTATAGAGAACAATGTATTTCTTATCTATGGTGTTCCTCAGATTGTAATGGTTGATAATGGAAGTCAGTTTATAAGCAAGGAATTTAAGAAATTAATGGAAGAATATCGAGTACAGAAAATTTGGTATAATGCCAAATATCATCCACAAGTAAATTTCACAGAAAGAGTTAATAAAATTATAGTAACGTCAATTCGATGTTATATTCATGACAATCATCGAACATGGGATTCCTCTATCTATAAAGTTGCTCAAGCCATCAGACTGGCAAAGCATGATGTAACTGGTTACTCACCTTCTTTTTTGAACTTTGCTAGGAATGTTCCTGTAACAGGAGATTTTTATGGTAAAATTTCTGAAAATGAAAACAATATTCCATCCATTTCCGAAAAATCTCAGAGATTAGATGACCTCCAGGAACTCCCAAAGTTGTTCGTGGATATCCGTAAGAAATTACATCAAGCATATCTCAAAAATTCTCGTCAATATAACTTGAGGAAACGTGAACTGAAATTTCATGTGGGTGATAGACTTTGGAAGACAAATGTAACTCTTTCTTCAGCTCCTAATCACTATTCTGCAAAACTGGCACCTAAATACATACCTTGCATTGTTTCAAAAGTCATTTCTAACTTGGTGTATGAACTTAAAGATATGGATGGCAAAGACATAGGACGTTGGCATGTCAAGGACCTAAAACCTACCTTTATCGACAATGACTCAAACTTAAGCGAAGAAGAATATTTTAGCGCTGATTCGGATGACTCAGATGGGTAATTAATTCTTTTATCTTTTTGCCTCTTGAAATGACCTATCAATAGTTATCTTGTTTTCCTTTTGAAATACCGCTGTATCTCTTATCGTATCTTATCTTATTTTCTATCTTATCTTTATCTAAGCTCAATTCTTATTTTATATATTTTTTTTTTGCTCTGTGAGGGGGGCCTGAGAATTCTCTCACCATGGCATCACCAGATATTGAGTAAGAGTCTCATAACTGGCCACTTTCAGGAATTTTCCAACTTTCCACAATACCTCTATCACTTTTCCTCTTATCTAGTAAGTCTCACTATCGAGTGGATATACTATATTCGTGGTAATTATCTTGCTTAAAGATGAGAATTTAGAATTGTGTATCTTGATGTGACAGGTAGCATTTTATGTGGAACATAGTTTAATTTTTTATAAACATTTATCTTTCGATAATACCTTAACGGGAACTTTGGTTTTTAATAAATTATCTTTGGGAAACATTTTGAAAGATTGATTAGAATCTCTTCTGAAATTTTTTCAATCAATTTGTTGATAGTAATTTGAAAAAAAAAAAAACAGTTCATTTTTCAATACCTCTGGTTGCATGTCACATTGATTTCACTTTTCTCATTTCTTGCTTGGACAAGCAATTTATCTTATCTTGAAGTGTACTTCAGTTTATGGGAAGTTGTCTCACAACTTTTCTACAATGGAAAATCGTTTCTTTGAGTTTTCTAACCGTTCAGTGAACTATATGTTTCCCTGAAATATCTTTTTAGCTATCGATTCCTGTTACTTTCAGTAGGGAATTTCGATAATTTCCGAAAATTCTTTTTGAATTTCGTGGCTTATCTTTTTCATTTTTTTGCGGTTAGGTAGCTGAATAGGTCAGTTCAAAATTTCTTATTGTTTGAGTTGAGTCATTGGATCCCTTCTATCTCTATCTCTATCTTATCTTTTCTATCTTTTTCCTTAGTTTCTAGACCGATGATGCAAGATTGTTTTTGTCGTGCTGCATTGCTCTGTTGATGAATAACTCCCATTTTTCCTTTGTTTTGTTAAGAGGGTGGTTGCACCAAACTGTCTTATAGAATATTGAATATTCCCTGCACCTCTCAGTTCGGTCTACGGGTACGTTGGTTGTGTAGAGGACACTTTGGAGGAACAATTCTTTTATTCCTCGAACGTTATTCATCGACCGAGTTTTGTCAGTAATGGAGATCCAATTTTGTTTTATTGACTAGAAACGGGTGGTAAAAATCCTGAACCACCATTTTACCGAAATCAGGCTTCACGCTTTCCTTCTTTCCTTTCCATCATCTTTTCTCATCTTTTCTATATCGTCAAGATTTTATCTCGGGGTAGATAATTTCAATTTTAATGCGTGATAGTGGCGTTACACTATTGGGAGAGCAGCGCCTATATTGCTGGACAATTGAGGTGTATGTGTCCTTGGGTGTTGTCCGTCATCCTTGTCGGGACTGGTTGGCTGTGTGTCCGGGGTCAATGTGCTCGATAGAAATTCCAGAAACGAGGCTTCTCCTACCTTTTCGAGTTGCGCAATCTGGTTTTTGTCGAACCAACTGTAAACACAAGTTCGACCACATTGACGTTGGATGCCCTGTCGATGGGTTCTGGGATTGGTGATGGTCAGCTCATGGGGTCACATACATCCCCAATTATGGTTTAGTGGAGTTTTTTTTTATTTGATATTTCCATACCTATATTTTCTTATTTTTTGGAGCAAGTACCTCAAAATAGTTGAGATTTTGGGTATCTATTTTGAGTAGGTATTGCTTGAAATGATTGACTTGTTTTTTTTATCATGTCTACATAATGACAGATTGTTCTTTGATATTATGATAAAAATTTGTCAACCCCTAGAGTTTACAAATTTTTAACCCCAGTTGAGGTGGTGTGTAACGAAAATTCGTTCCATTCTTTACAATTGACCTGAATCAATCAATACTTTTATATTTACGGCCGTTCGGGAATTAATTTTCTATCGCGCCTGGCGCTAGTGTCATTAGCCACTGCTAATAAATCAATAGTTTTGTGATTGGTTCTGACAAGGTCGATCGCGTTAACAGCACCTCAAGTGGCAGGTAAGTAAATGAAAAGAACGAATTGCGCTCTTGAAAATTGACCATCGTAGTGGGTGGTTGTGTTTGGAGATCAGTCTGTATCGGGTGAGATTTTTCTGAATTTTCTACCGGAATCACTGCCCATCGACATAATTTCCTATCTTTAAATCGATTATGATACATTGAATCAGCGATTCATATATTCATATATAGATATTTTTGATAAATGTAGGATTTTTTTTCTATCTCTCCGTTTTGAGGATATTGCGTGTTAGAAATAATCGGTAATCAATCTCGGGTTATTCATTAGAATACATTAAATTTCCGATTACAGGTTAATCTTTCACGTAAGGTTTCGGAAGTGAAGAATATTTATCTTTTTTATCGTACCTAAGCGTATACCAATTCGGGTTTTTATAATCGATGGGTAGAGTTCGGCGTGGCTAATTCCTTGGAATATCACCGGATACAGAGTGTTTTCTCGTGGCCGGCTCCTTCCTGTGGTTATCAATTTTCAAGGCGCATCATCCCTGGCAATTCATTTCTTTAGACAGGTTTTGCCCTCCTGTGCATTATCTTTATCATGATTTGATGTAATCATCTGATACCTTTAACTGTGATTGAATATCATTCATTTCAAGTGTGATTTGCTTGATATACATACCTTTTTCTTATCGGTTTTTTTTTAAGTTGTTATCATTATATATTTTCTTATGTCAATCATATTAAATACCATTAGTATTTGGATTCTAAATTTTGCCTTATCAAGTCAATCAGGTTTTTATGATTGATATACCTATTCACAATATACAGTTGGTTGTGAAAATCGAGATTCATAATTTTGGCTAACTTGAATTCGAATTATGATTCAATAATAGTTGGTATATAGTGTCCTTATCTTTTGGTTTTGGAAGAGAACAAAAGAAAATCAGATCATTCACTAGTAGCGGTTCAAAGGATATCCTTAGTCCCCTTCTCACATATTGTCGATAAAATTCTGATTTCCATTCTTTTCCACACGCACTGTACCATCGAGGACTACTATCTCACCTAGGAGGGTCATAAAAGGCATTGGTAACGAGTAGAAAGGTTCCTACGAGGGAGTCACCCAGTTCTTCCAGCAGGACATCAAGCTTCGCAGAATCTACTGGCCCTACAACGTCGTAGTCGACCAGATTTACTTTCGACTCAGTAGTCTGCTAGAGGACTATTCGCAGCCTTCACTGCCTACTAGAAAGAACTGAGGAGGACACTTGATAGAACTGCCTATACTGAACCAGGTCTCTAAACCAGCCACCCCCAGGTATAATCGGCCCAGAAGTGCAGGTTCTTGATTGGAATCAGAGTTGATTGTATTTTTTGTAAAGTGATAATGTTCTGATATTTTCTGGAATTCTTTCATCTTTCCAGCTAATACCTTCTATTGTTAACCTTAAAATTTCAAACCTAAATTTCTTCAATTTTCTCGCCTTCAGCTCAAGAAGGATCCATATTGACTGTAGTTGTTAAATAATCTTCAGATCTGATATATTCTAGCCTTCAGCTTCTCATAAGGATCCATAGTGATTGTATTTATTGTGCAGCCTTCAGCTCTTGTAAATTTTGGAATCGAATATATTTTTATTTGGGTAATTTCTAATTATTTTGCCTTTTCCCCTCAAGCAAGTTTTATAGCAATAATCTATCTCATCTTGACTTGTTGTTTCAAGTCTGGCGCCCATATTTGTAGTAGTTATTTCTAGAAACGTACTCACCCCACCGAATCAATCTGAGCAGCCCAAAGGCACCCCATAATTATTCTCACCATTTCTATAATCTATTCTAAGGAATTAGATTAAGAAATTGTGTAGGGTTATAAGTATAACTTTAGTTTATTGTACTATATGTAAGTTAGCTAACCTGTATATTAGGGAATCCTATTTCAAATAATATCTATTCTATTCATCTATTCTATATATTTTGGACACATGAAGATATCCAATGGACGTCTAGGCAAGGTAGTCCATTTGGTGTCCATTTAATGACATCTTCTTCAAAATATCGATAGCCATTGTCCAATCGATGCCCACTTGGAGATGTCCATTGAACATATATTTAAGGTAGTCCATATGGCTTAGAATTATAGACTATATGTTGTCCATTTCAGGTCCACATTGAGACTTTCATTGGATATTCAGAACATATGGTGTCCCCACGTTCAAATTTTAATTTTTTTTCACACACATACATACCTACCATTGCAATCATAAAAAGTATTCAAAAGTGACACCGAAAGAAACCCTCATGTTCAAGTAATATAAACCAATGGGAATTCTGTTAAATTACTTTACTCCTATAGAAGTGGTTCGGATTACAGTATCAGCTGTTGGTCTCGCTTCTCTCCACCATGCCCGAATTTGGCTAATTGGGCTCTCACAACATAGAAGTAGAAATATCAAAATACCACACATTGTCTACTACATCATCGTACAATAATAAGAATCAACACTAATGGAGTAATTTGAATCGTTCTCATTATTGACCAAATTTCATGAAATTAGTAATATAAATAAGAAGACAGCAGCAGCCGCCATGCAAGGAAGGATGAATCACAGAGGTAAAGCAACGATAAGCGAAGTTAGAGTTTAGGTGGGTGACCGCTTGAATGCTAGTAGCTTTTTTCATTTATTCGTCATAAAATGGACATCCTATGGACATTCCATGGATGTCCAAAGCGGTGGAAAGTAGATGTTTAATGGCCTATGTTTCTCCATACATGTTACCATATTGATGTCCATGATGGATACCGTATAGATAGTCAAAAAGTTGGAAATGAGACATCCTATGGATGTCCATACGTTATCCGGTGTACAAAAACTGGATGTCCAGTGGATGTCTGAGATGTCCTGAGGAGGACATCCATTGGACTGACTTGTGCTATTAGGGGCGATATGATGAAGGTCGCTAGATCATAACCTAATTTATTCATATGTAATGTCGTCAACCTCTTTGTAATTTATATAATAATTGATAAAGACTATTTCAACTGATCGATAATAAATGAATCATTTTTCAATCAAAACTCCAGCTGCCTATGACTATCGAAATATTCAAGGGACATTTCGCCTAATTGATACGGATATTTTAATGAAGTACTGTTTGGAAGTGCGTCAACTTACCTAGAACAGATTCAAACTTGGTGATCCAGCCGAAGGATCATCGAATTCTTTTCTCCCATTCTTGTTCTTCTCGAAATTATTAGATATCTTGATTTTTCTTTTTTCAACTTCTCTACTACCTATGTTACATGGGTATATGTCAATCGAAGAACAATGCATACACATACATTCAGACAACAAACATACAGTGAAAAGTGTTTTGAAATGTGTTATTGACCGCCAGATTAGTTGCAAAGCAACTTACGAAGTCTCCTTGAGACTTGTATGAGTAACCCAGCAAACAATTTCAGTAGGCCCAGTACTGGGCCAAGACCTGCTTACCAGAAGTTGCCGCTACGGCAAAACAGTGGCAAATGACGTCGGGCCAACATCAATAGGACACTCTGGCCGCCGGTAGGACCAATGCCTGTGCGCCATAATGAATACTATATTGGCCCACTTCAGGGTGAATGCCTGTTATACGACGATATTATGTGAAATAAAAAAGAATCCATCAGCCTTTAGTAGTCACCCATCCAAGTTCTAACCTCTCCCAACGTTGCTTTACTTTCGTTATTGTATCACATTCCGCATAGTAATGTAGCTATTATTGTCTTCTTATTAATTAATTATTATAAATCAGTGGCGTTTGAAGAACAATAATTCACAATTATCTATACTTGACCATTTATAGATGTCAATTTGACATATTTTTTATCCTGAAAATTGACATTTGAAATTTCTGTCGATGCTAGAATTGGTGAAGACGGGAGATTTCGAATACCGCGACTTCGAAGATGGGATCCCCCCTATGACTATTAGGATCTATCCAGGGTGGAGAAAAGCGAGATTAAGTGCATATACTGGAATCCGAAACACTTCTAGGAGTGACGGATTCTAACAGGATTTTCAATGGTGTATAATTCTCGGATATGAGGGTGTTTCGGGCATTGATTTGACATATTTTTAATGCCTCAAATTGATATGGAATTTGATGCTGTGATTTTTTGTGCATATCGCTACTTTAAATTTGGTAACTTTTCATATGAGCGGGATTGAGAAAAACGAAACCATCATTTAATATTCATGAACCTTTATATAAACACTTTCTAACACTTGAAACGGGCCATCATCCAGATTATGTCGGTCGAAAGATACCCTTTTGATGGTATTGGCCCATTGCTGGTTGGATTATGGATACTCGATTATAATATGCCATATATTGGGCCGACATTTCGCCGATGTAGCGTTACCATTGCTCAAGGATGGTAAACTGGAGAAGGATGGTTCATTGCCATAAGACGCAATGTTGGCACATCGAACGACGCGAGGCGAGCGTTCGTGACGTCACTGACGGACCTCAAGCTTTGTTTACGTTTATGTTTAGATATTCATACTGTGGATTGTGACTGTACAAATTGTTTTTTTTAAAAGAGTTCTTCAATAATTGTAGGTATAATCAAATTACCCAGTAAGAAGATTTAGTGGTGTGCACTGAAAAAACAACTATGGATCACAGATAGAAATTCAAGCTACAATAATGTAGTTTTAGATATTCAGGAGTGTAATAAACTGATACATCTCCTCTGATGTATTAAATTCATGGACTCGTAATATTTCTGTGAATAATGTGTAAAAACATCGTGTAATTCTACTGTAGATAAATCCCAATGTATTGATACAGAAATAAATGGAATGTTGTACAATGAAATGAACCAATACATCAAGAACGTAATAGTTACAGAAGTTAATGTTATGATACAGTTTGGCATGTAAAATTACATTAAGCATGTAATCATTATCCAATCGGAGGACAATTATGTGTCACGTGGTGTATTTGCTATAGTCTTGACGGTCTCATTGCAGCCGCGGCGTCCATTGGCGAATGGCGTCATTACATCTTGCACATACGGATTGAATGAGTGCATCATCTTTTTAGTATTTCAAATTGAAGTGATTTTGTGAAGGAACCTAACGTGAATTTGCAGGCAAGAGGTGAGTGATGTTTACTTGTAGAATTTGTAGAAGTGCCTAGAGGAATATATGGAAGTAATGCAATTTACATCAATTCTATCATACAGAAATAATTTAGGTGATGGTAATTTTGTTCATTCAGAAATTAATTGTAATCGTTCATTTCGATCATATAATGCTTTCAAAAGTCACCCGTTGAGAATACATACCACTAATGAACACGAAGTGAACAATTCTTTCAATTTCATATGCAACAAACAAGATTGTTCATTCAATTGCAGTACTAAAAAAGATGTTTGTGAACATATTTATAGTCATATAAAAACTGGTACATATTTGCAATGTCCTTTCAAACCATGTAAAATAAAAACAGTATTTAATAAGGTAAACTCATTGATGAGTAATCATATTTTCAGATCACATATAATTCAAATTGTAATCGTGTGAAAAATATTGATGACAACAATTCTGGTACTTCTAACTCAAATACTGTTTTTGAATAATTGGCAAGGATCAACATTGAAAATATTATTGTCAATCTCGAGGAAAAAGCTAAGAAAATAGTTGAGGCTATTAGAAATATTTCTTATATAATCAACCAATACAATTATTTAGGTTGTTTATCAAAATCAAAGTCATCGCTAAGCTAATACCTAGGTCTGAAATACATTTTTTATCAATAGATAATTTGAATTACATATGAGTTTTTATACCGAAAATAAGATGAAATAAAAAATGGCGAAAGCTTAATCGATCGACTTTCCATTTCCCTCAATTCAATGTGTAAATTTTGTTGCAGAACATTTTCTAATCAATTTATATTTTCAGATTCTAAGCAGTACGTCATTGTTTTAGAAGGAAATATGTTATGTACGTATATAAGTACGTACTAATCACCTTATCTGTTTGGGATAATTATTGGGTACTTCACATCAGGAATTGATATTTGAGTTTTATTTTTTTTTGTTTTATGTCGAAAAATATAAAATGTATATTATATGTTGTTTTGACTCATCAGTATTTTCAATAAATGATATCTATAACATGAATAGAAGTTATTTCATCCCATTTTTATCCACATAATATAACACTAACAGTAAAAATAATTGTGTGAAAGTACTTATATAATGTGTAAGATTACCAAGATATTTTTCAATATTAATGTAATATTACATACATTTATTACGTAATCCACGTAATAACCGGAAGTTATATCACATCAAAACTGTAATATTGCAGATACATTCAACATGTAATATTCCGTGCTAAATGTATTGAAACATGTAGTGTGTAAAAATATTCGATTTCTTATGGCATCACATAACCAACGCTAATCACTGTGATTTTACCTATAAAATTTTTTCAGTGTGGATAAATATTAATAAATTATTACATCACCTCCATTGAAAAGTGTGTAGTGTTTATGAAATCATTTCAATTTCATATACCATCTGATAACAAGTATGCCAGGTAGCAGATTTGCTATTTTTGGACAAAAATCAAGAGGATTTCAGTATTATTTACCACACATTTCCAAAAGGCACTGATTTTGTTTGGGATACTTTTTTGAAAAGGTGGATGAGTTGTGAACATGCAGATGTTGTGGATCCTGATACAAGTCATACATCAGAGCTGTGATTTGTCCAACCAAATTTAAGAAAGAGATCTACAAAATGGGTAGATGAAAATGTATTATGAAAAAGAAGTACCTATATTCTCATTATTTTATGAAATTGAAATTTCCCTATTTTTAATATGGAATTGTTTTCAACGTAGGTATTAGCAAAATATTAGGTACTTACCTATTTATGGAATAGGTATATTCCCTGTTCTGTAAACGTTAAATCATCTCATGTATTATTTTCTGGGTGGACATTCAAAATTTTTTTTGAATCAAGGAGTTTTTGTTCACAAAAATTACTAATATTTGAAGCCATATGATACCAATAACCATCAATAATCAATATGTATCGATTATAAAAAGGTACATCACAGTGAAATTACTTTTAATGTCCATTTAGTGATATCCAGCATTAATAATTTTGAATTCAGGGCCGTTGACTACGTCATCGCGCGCCTTCGGAAGCCACGCCTTTTGGCCGAAAAAATCGCTTGAAAGAACCATCCTTCTCTAGTTTACCATCCTTGACCATTGCCAGCATGTACCCGACCAATCATGCGTTGGGCCAGAGAGCGGCCAAAGATTCAGTGTTTGCTGGGAAGGAAGACGGGGACCATAGCCTTTCAAGTGTCGTCAGAAGCACCACTCGGCTGGTTATCGTTGAGAGTCCGAAGGATTGAAATCTAGATTTCAAGAATGTTCGGTTGGTTACCTATCTCCTCCCGCTCAATAGCCGCGCCGGGATTCGAACCCGGACCCTCTGGTCCCAATGGCCAGCGCCTCAACGCACTCGACCAACAACCCAGTTGAACATACTTGAACATACAGAAGACCCACTTTGCAGATTTTCAAAGTAAGTCCTTTGTAGGTCCCAAACTGTTTTTTCACATCTACTATTCTGACTTGACCGTCTTTTCCCGAATAGGTAGCAACTATTTTACCAAGTGACCAATTGTTTCGGGGTGGTTTGTATTGATACAATCAAATTATTTAAATGAACAGTTATTAAATACACAATTATTATAAATTGTTTGGTTTACTGATTTGAAGATTTTCTTCTCTGGTATTCACACATCTAGAATATTTATTTTGATTTTTCTCACTCGAGGCAGACATTAAAGTGACATAAGCATACTTGATGTAGACGCCTAAGAGGAACAGGGGTTTTTATCGGTGATAAAAAACGATGCACCTTTTTTTTCGCTGTCAAAATAACAAAACAGTAATCTTAAAATGACACATTTAATATACGAGTTAATTTATCAACAGTAAAAACACAAGAGCTTTTTTTTTATCGGATAAATTTCTCTTTCTAACGAATAAAATTTGCCAATCAGTAATTTTACGAGAAAAACTGACATGAAAAAATTGCGAGACCGTAGGTCGAGCAATTTTGTCTAATGTCAGATTTTCGAGTGAAATTACTGATGGAAAATTTTTGAGTTAGTAAAGAAATTTATCCAATAAAAAAAAGTTCGAGTGTTTTTTGGCAAGATAAATCAACGACAATATATAAATGAACAGTAATTATAATTAACTTTATTGAAATAACTATTTAAAGGAGCAGTTATTAAAAATACAATTTTTGAAAATGTTTTGGTTCGGTGTCGAAATTTCGATATTTTCTTCTCTGATGGTTTCGACACATGTCGAATATTCGTTCGAACACTTCTTTATATCCGAAGATCGCAAGTTACTAACAAGATTTTCGTGATGTTCAGGGTCAATTTGTAGATAGGGTTTGATCGATGCCGACGAAGAATGTCCAGTTATTTTTATAAGCTGTTGGTCACTTATTCCTGCTTTGGCTAACTGTATAACTGTACTAGCACGGTTTGAATGATTGGTTATTTTATTATTTGTGGTGTCGAGGCCAATTTTCGTTGCTGAAATTTTGGTCCAAGAAGAAATCATGTTAATTCCCAGTGGAACATTTTTAAACCATCCTTTAGAATTTTCGAGCTTCCAAAAAGGGTTTGGAGTTAAAAAAAGTCGTTCAGACGTTATGTTTCCATTTCTTCTTTCTAAGAGTAGTTTTAATAATCTCACTGGACATATATTTTCATCAATATAATTTTTTGTTATCCATTTGCTGTCTGCCAATCTTTTTGACCCACCTTGTGCCGTCTTGGAAAATATTGTATTATATTCTATTCTTCCTGTAGGAGTTCCATCTTGATTTTTCTCTTCTTTGAAATAGTATATTCTACAGTTTACAGCTTCTCCTCCCCTCCAAGCTAATTCATAAGAAGCTATATGAAAAAATCTTCTTTGCAATCCATCTGGTTCATTTATATTCCATAGTTTTGCCATTTTTATAATATCTTTCTTATCTATTGCAACAGAACCTAACTTTCTTTTATCCGGAATAGCTTGCAATTCTTTCCGTTTACTATTTCTCGCATCACGAGCTTCTTTGAAAGTTATATCGGCAAAAGGATCAACTTTAATATTGTACTCACTGAAATATTTTTCTTGAATCATCTTTGCAGTCGAATTCCAGATTGTTTTCAGAGCATATTCCTTGTAATCTTCTCCATTTCGCTTTTTCATGTTATAAGCCCAGTCTTTCAATATATCTGCTATATGTTGTACCGGTGTTTCTTCTCCCAATTCGTAATTTCTGGCTTTACAAAACTCCATGAATTGTCTCCAAATCGACGATTTCGTGTTTCTTGTAGTTTGCGGAATTGATTTTTTTATATTATTTGTGATTTCTACAGACGAAATTTCCCCAAAACGGCTCATCCTGCGATTTTTCGTGTGAATAATACCCAACAATCAAACTTGACACGACAGAAATTGAAGTGACGGGCGCATACTAGATGGAGAAGGTTTCGAGGAACAGGCATTTTTACAGCGATAAAAAAGGATGCACCTTTTTTATCGATGTCAAAATGACTCACGTCATCGTCAAATGGTGTTTTCTATGGAGGAGTTGATTTATCAATAATAAATGAATCGGGATTCGATAAAAATCAACCTCCATACCGCTTACTCTTCCAGGGCTCCTATATAGGCCCGTCAAACCAGAAATGAACAAAATAGATATGGACATGGACAACAATTCTCGAGTGGGGATCTATAATAACCTGGTATAATTCAATGCCAACAAAACACAAGCATTCTCTAGAAAAGCTGATCTCACTGTGCCCACCATAATTCAGTCAGGAGTAACCATACCATTGAAGTAATCCATTTCGATGTTTGGCGTTACTATCAGCAATAACCTTTCTTGCGATAATCACGTGAGGTCCATTGCCAAAAGTGCAAGAGTGCAAGAGCTATTTCACTCCCAGTCAGCTGCTTATGATCTATCAGGCACAAATTCTACCTTTCCTGGAATACTGTTCCCATATTTGTCCATGCATGTTCTTCTGAAATATCAACAATCGTTCCTCCATTAGCAGTCTCATCTGAAATATCAACAATCGTTCCTTCATAAGCAGTCTCTTCGAGATCAACCTGTCAATTTCGGTCGTTACACCCCTTCGAGGTCACTTTAGAGACCTGCCGAACGTCCCTTCCCAAAGACTCGTTCATCCAACGAACATCGAGACTTTGGAACTCATTGCCTAGGGAGGTGTTCCCCGAGGCATACGATCTCCAGAAATTTAAGAAGAACACCAACTCCTACCTTATTTCCCTTGGTTCTCACGATGTTCTCTGAATATTACAGGTTCGTGAGAACCAGAACATTAAAAAATCTTTCATTTTTCAAGGGACATCCAAAACTCGGTGTGGCATTATAAACCAAAAAGAGAAAGATAATGTTGAAATATAGTGAATTGATATCATTGAATAAATTTAATATTGGGGCAAAAACAAAATTATAATGTTATGGTTCAAGTTCACACAATTCATGCGTTGCAACGTTCCATTATTAGCATGATGATTTTATGAAATGAACACTCCATACAGTATACAAACAAATAAGGTATCTTGAAAGAGTTTCCAAGGGAAAATAAAAAAATGATAGGGGGAATAATAAATAGAAGGGGATAAGAGAACACGAATAGAAGGGGTTTTTGGAAAGAACAAATTATCATAATAAATTAGGATTAAATACAATAGTCCTTCAAAATCATAAGAAGAACGACTGTATTCGAATAGAAGATACCATTTCTGAAGAAATAATAATTATACTAATTATACAAAAACTATTGGAAGAACATATGTATATATTCATGAGACGCAGGGGAGAGATGATTTGTTGAAAATAAAGAGAAAGTATATGCAGAGCAGAAGGTAGGAGATAAAATGAGTAAAGATCGAGCGGTAGAGCTGAGAGGAAATAGATAACGCCAAATTGATTCGTCTTTGAGACTTCGTCAGCCAGAAACCAAGATCAAAACACTATAATTTGATATTTCAATTGAATCTTTAATTGTTAAGGATTCTGACCAGAATTCCTAATAAATAAAAAAATCAAAAATATTTGTCAAAAATATTCAATAATTTCTGTCCTTGTGAAATATATAGTGTTTATTTAGTTATATTAGTAAATTGTGAAAAAACTTGTTGTATTAAAGGATAAAGGAAAATGCATTGGGACAGGCAACGCTTCGAGTGGAGCTTTCATGGTCTCTACTCGGATAACTACCCTGCACTGATAAGGGCCAATAAGCCCGAAACCGGTCTGTAGGTTGTTAAGCGTGCCTGTCTCGATGTGAATTTGTCACGTCAAGAAGAATGAAAAATTCGCGATCTGCATTCACAGTGTTAATCGTTGCATGGACTACGAGCAGATATAATTTAATGTTCTGCGTGGTATTTACCAGGAAACTAGTAGTTTTCTGCTCTTTGTCTACTAGACATTCATTTCAAACTATGTTTGATATTCTAATTGAATAGACTATTTTCTAAAAAAAAAGCAATTCAATATTCCACTTTGAATTGCTTGGATTGTTCGACACCCTGGAGATCCCGGCTAGATAAAAATGATGGTTACTTCCCCTCTTAGGACATTGGATCCAAGCGTGAATTATCTCACCAGTTCCCATAAATTTCCACAGAACCGGAGACCCTGCAACTGCGGATCTCAACAATTTCGCTGACTCTATAAAATCTTTCTGTATAATTTTGTTAATTCCCACAGTCAGACTCGAAACTTTGTACTTGAAACATCTCATATTTTTTGTTCCATGCTTTTGTGATTCGTCAAATAAATAACTTTTCAAAAAGTCATTGACACTTCAAAAATAAAATTCGTGGGTACAAATTGTTCTTTTTTGTATGATTATTTGGTTAGACCATTTATGCTGCCGTTTGGCATGACTTTTTCTATATTTCTTTATTTCAAATAAATGTTCGATGCATTTTTGAAACCTTGTTTTCATTTGGGAAAACTATAGTCAAATGGAAACCCTTGAAAAAAAACCCTCGTAAAAGCAAAGCGAGACTGAGTAGCGACACTATTATAGGGCCTTTCCTATTCACACCCTAGAGGCGATTGGTTTATGTTACAAAATTAACTGGGTATGATTTGCCGGTAACTATCATAGAATATAGAAGGACGACGACGCTGTAATAATTGTTAGTAGATCAATCTTGCAATTTTATAAGTCGTTACTCGTCATCGAGTGATTTGTGAAATAACATTGAAACAAGTACAAATAATGAATAAGTTTGGGACTAAATTGTTTTTATTTTGATTCCTGATGATAATCAAAAATAAAAATTAAGTACATCAGGTTAAAATCGATTAAATATCTGACAGTGGCCATTTTTCAAACTAATGATAATATTGTGAGTAATCGCAAAAAAAATCTGTTTTGATTTAATCCTGAAATGTTTTGGCAATAATTTTAATTCGAAGGTTGTGTGATAATGTAATAATAGATTGATAATCATGTGAACCAAATTACAGTCTGAACTAATTTTAACGATCCGATCAATAAGAATGACCTATATTATATTTCTGATTATATATCCCCATAGTAATTTGTGGAATTGTAATCCGATATGATGATAACTCCGTATATATTGAGTATTGTAGAATAATAATATCCCCAGCGACCCTGAAATTACTTGTCCACACCCATTAGTCCATAATATCCATGAAATGAATAGCCAATTCCAAATTGAAGAGATATGCTATAAGATGAATATGCCCTTTTTATTAGAATCTGAATTGAATGTGTTGTAATCAAGTAAATGAAAAGCTACATGTGGTCGTGTAGTAGACATATTCATCAAGTTACAGGAGTCCTTCATTCAGCAATTCCCATCGCATCCGTGTTCCAATTATCCTGGAAAAGCACTCAACTGAATTGAAGTATTCATAAATATTGTATATTTTCGTGGAATTATGAGAATGTCTTCATGTATTGAGTCATAGATGATAGGTTTCATTTCAATTGAATGGGTTGTAAAGGGTGAAATGTTGGGCGACAAAATCAGGAAACCTACAGAGGCTATAAAGGATCATCAGGATCTTGCATTCACTATAAAAAATCCCAATCCACGATTTTATAACTTGATGGGGTTGTAAAGGGTGAACTGTTAGGCGACAAAATCAGGTGTCCTATAGGGGTTATAAAGCATCAGAAACTTCCATTTATCAAAAAAATACCCATATACATTTACTGCTGAGGACTTTGGTAATATTTGAATATTATATTACCTTGTTCATTACCTTATGTTAATGTTTTGAATATACACACTCAAAATATTTGAATATTAAATGTGTAGAAGGGTATCTCGGATACCAATTGTTTTTATGAATTATGTTTTGTTTTATTTGCAGTTGTTCTTATCAACATATGATTGTCAAAAGTTGTCAGTTTACTTTCACTGATTAAAAGCTGAAAAATCCGTTTTCTCTCTCATTTGAGCTTTGTTTTATCACATTGGTCCTTCGAGCCAGGAAACAAATCTGATTACTGGTATTATCAATCCGTTCCAGATGTCTAGTTACAAAAATTATCCGAAGAAAGAAAACGTCATGGTTTCGAAAGACAAAAATCCACAAGAAAAGCATCCGGAATCTACAGGATGTGCTTTCTGCAAGAATCCAAGTCATGTTAGAAAAGAATGCGGAGAATTTTCAGAGAAATCTGTCGAAAAAAGAAGAGAAATAGCTGCAAACCTCAAACTCTGTTTTCTATGTTTGAAGGTGGGATATTTAGCCAATAAATGTTTATCGAAAACTAGATGCGGGGAGAATTCATGCAGGGGAAGACATCATAAATTGTTGCACATTGAAAAAGGTAAACAAGAGGAGAAGAAAGAACTTTGTGCAAATTTGACTTCCACCGTCGAGAACACTGTGCTCTTGAGAATCGCTCCAGTTACTGTACGGGGACCTGCAGGAGAAATGAAAACTTTCGCATTGTTTGATGAGGGATCCACCTGCTCTATGATTGACGAAACTTTTGCGAAACAAATCGAGATATCTGGTCCTACAGTTCCTTTATGTTTTCGATGGACAAATGCAATAAAACATTATGAAGATGGTTCTAAGTTAGTTTCTTTCAATATCTCTTCATCGAGGTCTACAACTTTCTATAAAGTGGATCAAGTAAGAACCGTGAAGAATTTGAGCCTTCCATGTCAAAAGCTCAATGTTGATGAATTGTGCAAGAGGTATTCTTATTAAGATAGAGATATTTTGGAATCTATTGAATCTGCTGTTCCCAAAATCCTGATAGGTCAAGATAACGCTGGACTTATTATTCCTAGGCAGATAATACAACCTAAACTAAATCAGCCAATCATGTCCAATTCAAGACTTGGATGGACAATTAATGGACCCATCAACAATGATAGAGATGATACCGTACATGTAAGTCTCTGTTGTCATCAGGTGGGAGATGAAAAACTTCATCAGCTGGTAAAAGATAGTTATCGTTTGGATTCTTCGGGAATAAGCACGAATGACAATATCATTAAGTCAGCCGAGGACAAGAAAGCTGTCGAAGTTATGAAAACAACTCTCAACCGAATTGGAAATCGTTTTGAGATTTGACATCTTTGGAAGAACGAAAATGTAGCTTTACCTGATAGTCTACCCACTGCTATGAAGAGGTTATTTTGTATGGAGCGTAAAATGGACAAAAATGAATAATTTGCTGACCAATATTGTGCAAAAATCGAGGAGTACCTATCAAAGAACTACGCTAGTAAAATAACATCTGAAGTGATCGAGTCCAAGAAAACCTGGTACCTACCACATTTCGCAGTTTGGAACATCAACAAACCAGGAATGTTGCGATTTGTCTTTGATGCAGCTGCAAAATCGCACGGTTCGAGCCTGAACGATTTCCTGCTGCAGGGTCCTGATTATGTACCTCCACTGATTTCAATATTATGGCGCTTCAGACAGGATAGAATTGCTTTCAATGGTGATATCAAGGAGATATTCCATCAGGTTGTCATCAGGGAACAAGATCGATGTGCTCAGAGATTTTTATGGCGTGGAAAGGACAGGCAGCGGAAACCCGATATCTACCAAATGAACGTGATGATTTTTGGAGCTGTCTCTTTCCCATCGGTGGCTCAATTTGTTAAAAATCAGAATGCTGTCGAGTATGAGCCGAAATTTCCAGGTATAACAAGATGTATACAAAAACAACATTATGTGGATGATTACCTTGATTCATGTGATACTGAAGAAGAGGATAGCTGATGTGATGTATGTTCATGCACAGGCCGGCTTCCAGATGGTCGAGTGGAAAACGAATTCCACCAGGGTTTTTCAGTCAATTCCAGAAAATGCTCGCTCCAAGTCATAAAATCAAGTAAAAATCGGTTCAGATGGAATTGAAAGAGTACTAGGTTTATTTTGGAATCCGAAATCTGATTCATTTGTATTCTCTTTGAATTTCCAAAAGATATCTCCCAGTATCAGTGAAGGCAGCAAGAAGCCGACAAAAAGGGAAGTACTTCGATTAGTTATGTCAATTTTTGGTCCCCTTGGTTTCCTTGCTCCTTTGGTGGTGAGAGGAAGATTGATAATGCAAGATATTTGGAAAATCGGCATTGATTGGGATACATATATCACAGATGAAATTTTTCTCACTTGGACGAAATGGCTGATGGACCTCAAGACTCTTACTCCAATTTCGATACCTAGATGCTATTTTCCAGATGTAAAATTCATACAGGGTGTTCAATTGCATATGTTCTGTGATGCAAGTGATAAAGCCTATGCCACAGTGGCTTTCATCAGATCACAAGTTGACGACCACATATCCATAGCATTTCTAACTTCTAAATACAGAGTAGCACCATTGAAGCAACAGACAATTCCCAAACTCCAGTTACAAGGCGCTGTATTAGCTCGCAGAGTTGCGAAGTCAATATCCAGTCAGCTTGAGTACAATATCGACGATATTTACTATTGGACAGATTCTATGGTAGTTCTCAAGCAGATAAGGTCACAGTGTAGAAGATTTTCCATGTTCGTTTCCTGTCGTATTGGAGAAATTCAAGAAGATACAGATATCTCGAAATGGCATTGGATTCCCACCGATTTGAATGTAGCTGATCAAGCAACACTCCACTTAGAGTTTCCCTTTGAAGAAACTGATATTGCCTGAAATATCAAGATTTTCAAAATGGAGTCGCCTTATTTGATCTACTGCTTGGATTTTATATTTCAAGAAGATGTGTCGTCTCAACAAGCAGAATAGACCAGCGAATCCAATCTTGGACGTGGAGTATTTGGAAGAAGCCTCAAAGTTATGGATAAAGAAGACCCAAGGAGAAGCATTCGATGAGATCAGTTTACTTCTTCCTAGGTCAAACCGTCTTTATAAGTTGTCCGTATTCTTAGATGCAGAGGGAATCCTCAGATTGAAAGGAAGATTTCCAGACTCAGACAGGCTCCATTTAGACCATGACACTCGATTTCCCATAGTACTTGATCCTAAGCAGAGATATACAATTCCATTAGTGGATCATTATCATCAGAGAGCAGGTCATATTGGAATCGAGACTATAATCAATCAATTGAGGAATAAATTTTGGATTTTACATATCCAGACTGCAGTCAAGAAGTGTTTCAACTCATGCATCAGCTATAAAATTCGAAAATGTGAACTAAGAGTACCCGAAATGGGACTGTTACCTCCTTCAAGATCGGAATCTCATGTTTTTCTATTCAGTTATGTGGGTATTGATTTTTTTGGACCCATAACTGTATCAATAGGTCGCAGATTGGAAAAAAGATATGGGGTACTTTTTACGTGCCTTTCTATCAGGGCTGTGCATATCGAATTGGCAGCTTCCTTAGATACCAGCTCTACAATCATGGCGATCAGGCGTTTTATATGTAGAAGAGGTCAGCCAAAATAAATATGGACAGATAATGGAACAAATTTTGTCGGGGCCGAACGAGAGTTAAAAGAATGTATACAGTCTCTAGATCATACAATGATCAAAGATAACTTGTCTCTGAATGGTTGCAGCTGGAAATTTAACTGTCCTGGTGCTCCAAATATGGCCGGAATATGGGAAAGGATGGTGAAGTCAATCAAAACTGCCCTCAAAATATCCCTCAAGAGTATCAATCCAAGAGAAGAGGTTCTTCTTACTCTCCTATATGAAGCTGAATATATGGTAAATTCGAGGCCACTGACCCATATATCTGTCGATCCCGAGAACTTGAATGCAATAACGCCGAACCATTTTTTACTTCTACGCCCAGGAGGCGTACCTTCATATGGAGAATTTTCAGTATCCAGTAAAAAACAATGGAGAATTTCTCAAGGCTTGGCAGATCTGTTTTGGCGACGATGGATCCAAGAATATAGACCAACCTTAGTGCGACGTAAAAAATGGCACGACCAGACAAATCCTATACAAATAGGAGATCTTGTCATCATCGTTGATGAGAAAGCACCCAGAAATGAATGGCTCAGGGGACGAAGCAACATATCCAGGAACATATCCAGGAAAAGATGGAATCGTGAGAGTTGTCAAAGTTATGACAAACATAGGGAGCTATACGAGGCCTGTTTCAAAATTATGTTCCTTGCCTACTTCCACCAGTTCGTTTAGACCTGAAGCTGTTCGCGGGGGTGGAGAATGTAGAAGAGTATCTCAGATACCAATTGTTTTTATGAATTATGTTTTGTTTTAATTGCAGTTGTTCTTATCAACATATTATTGTCAAAAGTTGTCAGATTACTTTTTACTGATTAAAAGCTAAAAAATCCGTTTTCTCTCTCATTTGAGCTTTGTTTTATCACAAAATGAATTATTATAGGTACTGTTCATAGGAAACAATAACTTTTGACTTCTTGTCCAATGACATGATAATGCAATGATAAGGACAAAATGTATTTTAATTCCTTATACAACCTATGGCGACCCGGCGCCCAAACTAAACTTTTGGCGAACTCGTGGCTGGAAGTCGTGGCTGCTTTCACACTGATCAGATTTTCAGCTATGATCTCGTACTTCTCCAAAACAAAGGTTTTTGACATAAAAACGCTACAGGATGTTACCTGAAACTGTGCAAAATTTCGGAACTTTCAAAAGGATCCCAAATGAGGAAAAACATTGTTTTTTCAATGAAAAATGGAAAAGCTATCAATTGGACAAAAAAAATTTAAAGAGAAAATAGTCTATTCAATTAGAATATCAAACATAGTTTGAAATAAATGTCTGGTAGACTAAGAGCAGAAAACAACTACTTTCCTGGTGAATACCACGCAGAACATTGAATTATATCTGCTCGTAGTCCATGCAACGATTCACACTGTGAATGCAGATCGCAAAATTTTTTTTTATCTTTTCAATCAGAGGCATGAAGAAGACCTCATTACCTTGAGACGTTTCACGAATTTTGTTAAAAAATGTATTCTTCAGTGGAATCAGTAGTAGAACTTATGTTGAACTATTGATAATTCAATATCTCTCCACTTATTAAAACAAATATATATCAATTGAAAGTACATAACAACAAAAACATCAGAGGTACACTTATTCAGTTATAAAAGTAGCTTCATATAATAACACTCTCACACTCTTTGATGACTTCACGTCAATATGGTTGGTTCGCTTGTGAAAGTCATCCTTTTTTGTTAACTGAACGACACATTGGTTGTCAACAAACAATGAAGTTACTCCATTTATATCAAAACCAATTTCTTGCAGAAACTATTTCTTGAGCTGCTTCAGGAATGAAAATTTACCATAAATTCAGTCGAGTCTGGTGTTTTGTTCACGTTTTAGAGAAGGGTGATTTTTTTTTAAATAACAGTTTTTTTCTGACAATTCTCCATGTTGGATTTCTGCAAGACTTTTCTGGTATATTTTCGCTGAATCGGTATCGATAGGGTAAAACTTCGTTTATCGCACTCCTATGAGTTCGGAAAAAATTTTTTTTGACCTCCTGATCACGAATCTGAATACGGCATTTCGTCTCAAAAATGCACCATTTCAAATCTCCATTTTCTGCTAATAAAAACACACAAAATTAATCCTTCTCACATCACACATGCTCACATTTACTTGTTTCTAACACTTTTTTGCATAAAAAACTGTTATTTTCACAAAAATTCGCCCTTCTTCAAACCGTAAACAAAACATCTTTTTTCACTGATATTCTGGTTATTTTTATTGGAGATGTTGGCAACGACTTACCATGAGCCAAACAATCACGTTGCCAACATCATAAATACAAATTACTAGAAAATGTTCAAAGAAGGGTGAATTTTTTGAAAAATTATAGTTTTTTCTGCTGAGAAGTGTTGGAAACAAGGGTGAATTTTGTGTATTCCTAATAGCAGAAATTTGACATGTCAAATGGTGCATTTTTGATACAAAATGAGGCTGTATCTCCGAAAATACTTGAGACCGCCGCGTTTTGCCTTCATATTCGTGATCAGGAGGTCAAAATACGATAGTTCCACCAGAATTTTTTTCCGAACTCATAGGAGCGCGATAAACGAAGTTTTACCAACCTTATCTATAAATACGACGTTCAGGATCTTCCACCTTACACCATAATAGTTGAAAGTTATGATGGAAATCTAACGTATACAATCCGAAAGAGATAAAAAGGAGAAGAGAAAAAAATAAATTTTATACTTTCTAAGAGTTTTTTGAGATCTTGAAGTGAACATCTTTGTTGTATAGAAATATCAACAGGCACATTCCGAGTTGGTAAGCAGTCTTCAACGTTTGAAGAAGGAAAACTGACTATCACTTCTTAGTAGAAGTTTCAGTTTTAAAATTGAATATCGTGTATGTCCTGATTTCGTTGGGTAACTAATTGTACAATTTTGCCGCATTATATGAATAACTCCTGGTGAAGATTGCAGAGGAGTGAGGGGGTATAACAAGTAAGTTTCTATTGCGTGTTCTGAGATTGTTCATAGATGAAAATGTGTTGAGTTTTTTAAAGATATGTTTCGGAGTTTCACTATTGAGAACTTTGTGTGTAACCGTAAGTAAGTGGAGAGTCCGAAGTTCGTCCAACTTCAGCCAACCAGAGTCTTTGATCGCGTCGCTGATGTGATCGAATCTGCGAATGTCGTAAGAGAACCGTATACAAGAGTTTCGTATTCTTTGGAGGCGGTTTTGGTAAATTTTCAGAAGGGCAGGTCCATAAATACTGTCACAGTAAGACAACTTTGACATAATTAGGGTTTCGCATAGAGTTAGTTTAAGATGCTTAGAAAGGAGATGCCTATTTGGAAATAATTTCCCAAGTACAGTAAACGATGCTTGACAGAGAAAGCTAAGGTGTTTAGTGAATCTTAGGAGTCTGTCAAACCACAGTCCCCGGTTTTCACATTCCTTAACTATTGGGAGTGTATATCGTTTCCAATATTAATCAACATTTCATCGGTGCCAAATAGCATAACCTGTGACTTTTTAGAATTCAAACGCAAATTATGAGCTATAGAGAAATCATATAAATTTTTTAAGTCATTGTTTATATGATCTTGAGCAGCAGCGATATGAAGGCTATTGAAAGATATATAAAGTTTGGTATCATCGGCGTACACAGTGAGAAAAAAATTACACCAGCTCACACCAGCTAACACCGACTGGTGTCCCCTGAGGTCCTGATTGTATTAGGGTCAGTAAACACCGGCATATTATTCACCACTGTAGGTGTTATGTGACCTTTCCCATAGGTGTTTTTAATAATCAAACTCAGTTGTCAGTAACACCAGTGTAAGTGCTGAATTTAGCAAAATTAACACTTTGGTGGTGTTATTTATGCATTTCCGAAAGTTTGAATCCTACCTCTACGAAATTCTCTTCGGTGCGTTTAAACACTTAGCAGGTACATGCAAATACTTTTCTGGTGTGAAGGAACACCATAACATTGTAGCGGAACGCCCGGCTAAACGCCGCCACAGCTCAGGGGGGTTGAAGTTCTTAGTAAAACAATACGGGTGACTTTTTCGTATTAGCAGTTCATTTTGTTTAGATTCCAACAACCTTAAAACATGAAATGAAAGAAACTTAGCCGAACTCGAGATAGAACGGCAGAGACACACTGTATGATGAAATGACAAACAAAATATCAACTAATCAATAAATATCAAGCAAGATATCTACGTATAAACGAATATAACAATCAAAATACATATATTTATTGCCAAAATCGCAAAGGGGTACTAAAGCTCACCTTAAAAGGCAGGTACAACACTCCGTGAACCAAACCTTCAAGCCTTCCAGGGTTGGGGAAAACTAAGACACAAAGTAAACACAACCACAATAAATGACAAACGTGAAATATGCCCAATTTTTCCCGAGGTCCGTACACGAATAGTATCGCAACGGTTCAAGTTTTTTCCCGCAGGCAAAAACAAAAAGGAGCAAAACCGCGTATAAAACGTTCGTTTTGGTCATAGCGATATACGTACAGGGCGTTTCGCCGCAACTTGCCCCCGAAGTTCTTCGATGGAATGGTTTCCTCAGGAGGACTTGAACTCAGGAGTTGAACGGCCGAAGATGACTGACGTGGAAATAGCCTCGATCCAACCCGGTACTAACTTTTTCTAAGGCATATACGTGGTCATCCACGAGCTTTTTGATCCTAAACGGTCCCTCAAAAAGCAACATGAATTTCTTTATTTTAGAAGTGAGTACAGAGGAAACAGGATTGGAGCGTAAGAGCACCAAGTCGTTAATGGAATATTTTGGATAGGGGCGGCCAAGGTGAGTAGCCATACGCCGTTTGGCTTTAGATAAGAAGCTTTCCTTAGCTAAGAACAGCTTGACGTGGGCTTCGAGCTGAGGACCATCGGACGGATGAATTCTCCCCAGTGGAAGAATAGGTTCAGGGGGAGTGCCCAGTTGTAACTCCATCGGGGTTGACCCAGTGCTCTCATGCACAACATTATTCAACAAGTAAGCCAACTTAGGTACCTCACGGCCCCAACGGGTGTGTCTTTCACTACAAAATACTCGGAAAAGGCGTGAAAGCTCACGCATCCATCGTTCGGAGGGATTTGACTGAGCGTGACGAACCGAAGTGTGAATGACCTGTACCTTATACTCACTTAGAACCTTTTTCCAAAGGGCAGAAGTGAACTGGGTCCCTTGGTCTGTAAGGATACGCTTAGGTGCGGTATGTCCTGAAAAGTACTCTTTCGTTAGCCTGTTGAGGATAGCTTCCGTAGTAGCGCGTTTTAGACTATACAGAGTGACATATTTAGTGAATATGTCCACAATGACGCACAAGTACGAGACCCCACCGATAGAGGGAGGTAGTGGTCCGTAGAGGTCCAGTGCCAGGAGATCATTAGGACCTTCTGGTACTATAGACTTCTGAGGAGAATCAGGAAAAGAACAGTGCTTGGTAACCTGAAATATCTGACATGCCCTAACTTCCTTTTTTATGAGACGGTGCATGTTCCTAAAGTACACCTCACGTCTCAGGGAACACCACGTCTTATACACACCAAAATGGCCTAACGCACAATGAAAAATACGGATCACCTGGGGAACCAGACATTCCGGGATACATAAGAGAGTATTTTGTTCGTCTACGCGAAAACAGTACATTGTTAGACATCACAAAACGGCGGTGGTCTGGGTGATCAGAAACATTCATATTCGAAATTATTTTGGATAACTCAGCGTCCTGAGCCTGTTTCTCCTCCAGCTCAGTCAAGATGCTGCGCAGCTGGCTAGTGAAGTTCTTGGTTGAGGCGCTGCAGGCTAATATCTGGAAGCATTTATCGACAGGAGTTGGAGGTCGAAGAGGGGGATTCCGGGACAAAATATCTGGGATCACGTTTTCCTCACCGGAAATATTGTCACAAATGGAAATGCCCAGTATAGTGAAACCATCCGGTTATAAAGTCCACGTGCGTATTCATATATTCTAAAAGTCAAGTCAATTCATATTTCTAATAATCGTACAAATCATTCACCTCTAGGAAATAACCATTCATGTGTAATTCAACCCTAGCTCAGGTTATACAGTTTATGTCGGTTACATGGACAGGAAACCGAGTTTAAGTTGAAAACATACTATTTATTGAAAACTCAAAATCGGCAGAATCGGAATATCTATAACATAGAGTTCAACGTCGTGCGAGTTATATGAACAATGAAGTTGCCGATTCTGCAATCTTGCACGAATTTCCCATAAATATCAATCGCACTAGGATTAATGTTTATTACGATCTCTGCGTTCGAGTCATTATCATCTCGTCACTGAATTCATTCAGGCCTTCAGCCCTTTAGCCGGTAACTATTCGCGAGTGAAAGAACTAGGGAAGCCACCCCAGCCATGGTCACTTCTAGCAGACACATCTCCTCATCCTGGGGAGCCTTGTTCACAATAATATCAATGTAAGTACTAAATAATCAGAATTTGTCGTGAAAAGAAGGTACATTTGTATGTCGTCTTGCTTACCCCCATGTCTCTTTTGGGCCGCTTGGCCACAATTATAAATGCATAATCCAGGAATGTAATTATAATCAATTTATAACTCACCAGATAATTGTCCACTTGTTTTCCTGGACATAAAGTCACTTGTTGTTTAATCACTAGTTTTTATTCACTGTAATCACTTTTCACGTTCTTTTATCAAGTTGTTCACTTTATTTTGAATTCACTTTGTTTTATATTCAATAAACTGTTTAATCCACTATTTTCATGTCTTCTTTCACAAGTAGTAGTCAGTTAACCTCTTGCTGCCAAGCATAACCCCCTTAACTAAAGTCCGACAAAGGGATAGCAACCCCAGGTCGTGACATATGGTGGAGGCGCCTCGTCTCGAATTCCTGAGGCTCCATCCTTCATAATGGACCTAAATAAAATATAAACAGATTTACCTACTTCTCAATTATTGAAATGTTTTTTTATGTAATACATTGACAGTTTACCCCACGGTTCACTCTTAAAAATTGTACCATTATCAATTATTAGTGGTCATTCATTTTTTTGTCTCCAACTTCTGGAAAAGTTGTTGCTGTGAAAGTTGATTAAAGAATCATATGCTTGTGCTGATATAGACGGGCTTTCTATTGAACTCCCTGAGTTGTTTGTCTGCAAGTGTCTGTGCGCGCCATCAGGCTGATCCTTTTTTCTTCATAACAGCAACTAATTTCTTATGAAATAACAGTTACTACCAAGTGCTTGTGCTATCATAGACGTAAATGTCTGGATTGATAACAGGCTGGTTTGTTACTGTTATTTAATAATTCAGTTCAACCCCCGTAAATATTTTTCCTTTTAATGGTAAATAATGCCACGAAAAAATCATGGAAAACGCCAACGACTGTTGATCAAAAAATATAAACAAGCCCAACAGTTTTCCCAACTGAAAACAAAATTAGTTGTGCAAATACCTCTTTCAAGTTTATCAGAACCCATAGTAAGAGATCTGAAAGTTAAAAAGGTAATTCAAGAAAAGTTTGATCGTGTTCTTTTGGGGATGTCTAATGGTACAATCTGATTTTTTTTGCTGCGTTTTATGAACATTCACATATACTGATGAAATTGATATTTTAACATATATCACTAGTAGAATTGAGGATAAATCGAATCCACGAAAGCATAATATATTTCAAACAATTACCAAATGCGCCATAGTCAGGTATGCCAGGAAGAAAACCATTTACGAAGGGAGATAAATTAGTTTTAAAATTAAACAAACCCCCATTTGAACCTCCACATCGTAGTACTGAATTTTTTGGGGAAACAAGTACATCACCAAACCCTTTTGAGAGGTCAAATTTACTTAACCGCTCTCCACCCTTAAGCCCTATTCCGTCAAATTTGTCATCTGAGGCAAGAAATTTATTACCAGACTTTGAAGAAACCAGCCCACAAATTTGTTTCAAATAAATCGGAAGCCCTGCCAGATAATATTGTAGGAAAATTACTTGAAAATCTAGAAGAAACCGTGATAAACATTGGAAATGTTACACTGATAGAGGAATTTCCCGATCACGAGATTTTCGAAGAAGGGGTATAGAAGGACATAAAATCGAATCATTTATACAAAACGGTCAACCCCCGGCTTCACCCCTAGTAGAAGGCTCACAGACTAAAACTATGGCAAATACCACCTTGAACGAGGCACTAGCGGCCGCAAAGACAGCAGCAATTCCAGAATTCATCTCTCCCCAAACTTACAACCCCTCCAAGGGCAATGCTAACACTTTTATAACTGCTTATGACAGAACAGCTATAGCCAATGGATGGGATGATAAATTGAAAATTTATTATTTTGGAACTTTCTTGGAAGTTGCAGCTAATATATGGTGCAAGATATATACAGAGGTACCGGGAAACAACGGGAAAACCTGGGAAAACATAAAAACAGACTTTATAGCGGAATTCGGGGACGGAGATATAAAGAGAAGCCTAGAAATTCGTCTCCTGCATCGTAAACAGGGTAACGATGAATCAATTAAAGCATATTTCTACGACCTCAAAACCCTTTTTTACGAATATGACCCGACCTTGAGCCCGGAGGAATTTCGTAAATTCTTCGAAAACGGGATAAGACCAGACATCTATGGGGCATATCGCCTTATTCTTACAGAAGGGATGACGATGAACGATTTCAAAAATATCGTCAATAAATTAGAGGACGTCATGACCAACTCATCTTTGAATCTCATCCCTTTAACAACACCAGTAAATCCAGTGGGGAAACATCAGCAGTACCTCGGAGAACAACAATATAACTTTCGACCAAGGGTAAATTTCCAAGCAAGAAATAATTTTTCTCAGGGTAATAATTATCAGTTTCGGCCTAGAAACAATTTTCAGCCTAGCTTTCAGCTGAGGAATAATTTCCAGACCAACAATGGCTTCCAGCAGTATCATCCCCCTCGTCGACAGAACAACCCCTTTGTACCAAATAACAGATATCCACAAAATAACCAACAAATTAATCAACAGCAGAGATATGGACAACAAAACTATTCAGGCAACAACATGGTATTCGAGCAACAACAGCAAAACAATTTCACACAAAGACCTCATTACAACCAAAGAACACCCAACCCACAGTATATACCAAATACTAGAACAACAAATGGTCGACCTAGATGCTATGCGTGTGGAAAAATAGGACACCACGCCTCTGTCTGCATGAGTAATCCTAGACACCCAAACGGAGGTGGACGCCCCAACTAGACCCCGGCGGCGTATTGGCATTCTTTACTACAGTACAACGCATACATACCGTCGCAACGCGCTGCATCGCGGTAAACAATGGCCAAACAAACGCTCACAACATTCAGACATACCTTACCACAGCTCAACGCTGAGACGCGTTGCAATGTAGTAAGGATTGCCCCATGATTACGCGAAGATACTTCGGACAATCCTTACTGCGATGCAACTCAAAATAGCGCCAGGCACATGCGCGCGCGTCTCTGCGGTTTTCTTTCTTTTTTTTCTTTGCATCGAAATTAAGTGGTTGATGACTAATAAATCAATTTCGATATTTCTATAGGTTGGGACGGTTATAATAAACACTCTGTTGAGTGAATTTTCTTGTGGCATAACATTGTTATACAGCTGGTTCGAAAAAAAAATGGATACGACTATTGAAGTAGATTTTTACGAAAATGGGCAGTGTATATCTTTTTTATATATTTAATGGTTATATTACACAATAATAATGTTAACAACAAAGCATGAATGTCATTACATGACGTGACACAATCATCAGAATATACTGCTCAATATTTCTCGGGAGTAGAATTTGCCGTATTTATTTAATTTTTCGAGCCAGCTGCACATCAAAATTTTTATCAGTCTAATTTCAGAGGGATTTTCTATTAATCAAGCTATAAATGTTGATTTGTATCTTTTGATACGGTTGTATTGACAACTGATGATTATAGATGTAACAGTAACTCAGCTTTATAAGGTCTTGAAATAACGTGATCCAAATTTATCAAAAAATCTTGAAATTTCCTACATATATCTCAAATTTCGTAAACATTTCTGAAATTTTCAAAACATACTGACGTTTCTCAAACATTTCAGACATTTCCCGAAAATTTCCAAAAGGTTTTTTAATTTCAAAAAAACATTTCCTAGATATTTCTTACATTTTTGCAATTATTTGACTTTGACCAGATTATAATGTGAGAGCAGCATTCGGAAGGTAATAAAAATGCAGTTGAAAGACAGAGCGACATGAGAAGAAGAGGAAAATAATTTAATTGATGCTCACTTTTTGGGAACCTTGTATCAAGCCCTCGATCAAACATACAATGGGATAAGTACAGAGTGTATCAAATTTGCGCCACTTCATTGTATGGGATTTCGGAAACGCTAATAGATCCAGGGAGGGTTAAACTTAGGCAAATATGCGGCATCTTTTGCACGTTGAATCGCGGTAAGGATTGTCCGAAGTATGTTCGCGTAATCATGGGGCAATCCTTACTACATTGCAACGCGTCTCAGCGTTGAGCTGTAGTAAGGTATGTCTGAATGTTGTGAGCGTTTGTTTGGCCATTGTTTACCACGATGCAGCGCGTTGCGACGGTATGTATGCGTTGTACTGTAGTAAAGAATGCCAATACGCACCCCGGCGTCGTCCTATCCATAAACGGGGCACCTACTGAAAATTTTCGTAATCACAACATATTAACAGTCACGGCGAGGATAAATAATGAAGAAACTAGAATAATTTTGGATACGGGAGCAGAGCAAAACATTGTGTGCAAAAAGTACACAAGTTCCTATGACATAAATAAGCAATATTTAATAGCAGTTGGGAACCGAAGAGTACCTACCCTGGGTACAGCATTGGTTGATTTACAAATTGGAAATCTTTCAGTAGAATGCAAGGCAATTGTTATTGAAAAACTGCCATACCCATTAATTCTGGGGATGGAATTTTTGAGAAGGTACAAAGCTATAATTAATTTAAATAATAATCTTCTTTCCTTGTCAAAAGATAATGAATTTCATGTAATAAATTTGCACCCTAGTGAAACAGAAAGCAGTACGACATCTGCAAATATTAATTTTTTTTACCATAAAAAACCAGAAATGAATATTTTATACAAGCAACTCTACAGAGAAGAGTGCCTTATGAATGTTAAAAATAGCATGCAACAAATAAAATTACTAGACCCATTTGAATGGACTGACCAACAATATCCAAACATAAACCCACAGACAGAAGAAAACCAGATTCTTGGAGCCACCCTGTATGTCGAGGATCTCATTTCATTTGAAGAAAACCAGCCACCACTTATTGATCTTAATGAGGAAATCGATAAAAAAGTAAACTACAATAGTGAAACAAAAGGTACTTCTGAAAACCAAGATCACAATGCATTTTATAACCCTGATATATTACTACCCCCTGATGATTTCAGAGACCATAATATGAACATAGTGGACATACTGAAACCAAGACCCAGTGAACCTAAAGAAAAAATTACAAGAACAAACATTCAGAAAATAAATTTAGACCTATTTTCAACCCCTATATAGTATGCCATAGCTCATTGTATATCAGCTGATCTAAAAATGAGTAAAGGAATAGCTAAGACGTTCAAAAACAAATTTGAAAGAATTCACGAACTACGAGCACAAAACCAAACACCGGGTGGACTAGCCATACTACAAAGAGAAAGGCGAAAAATATTTTACCTAGTAACAAAACCATTTTATTATTCAAAACCAACCCTGGATTCTCTGAAATCGTCCCTTGTGAAACTTTGTGAAACCATGAAAAAAATGAACCTAAAGCAATTCCCAAATTAGGATGTGGGTTAGACAAACTCGAATGGAACGTAGTGGAACCAATGGTCCATGAAATTTTTGAAGATACAGATATTGATTTACTTATTTGCTCCCTACCATCTCAAAAGGAGCAGAGGACCATGGAAAAAGTAACTCCAAAGAAAGACTACATTATCGGGACCAATAAACAGGTATTAATTGAGGTGAAGTGGAATACAGACTTGAGACAATATAAGAAATTCAAAGTAAAGGAAGATTTTCTTATAAAACGGGGTCTACTATGTGAAAGCCAACCAGAATTTCCGGAAAAGAACGTAATGCTCATAAAAAATATAACTAATCATGGAATCAAAATACTGCAAGGAACAACAATTGGTTGGTTGACTGAAATAGAAAATGAACCAATAGGAAGCGCCATCGTACTATACACAGAACCTACAAATGAAGAAATCACTCTAGAAGATCATGACACTAACCACATCCAAGATCAGGAATTCAAAAGGAAACTAAATAATCTGTTAAAAGAATACAATGACATTTTTTCAAAATCCACTAGACAAATGGGCTTAACAGATTTAACTGAACACAAAATTGATGTGGGTAATGCCGAACCAATAAAGAGTCGCCCCTATAGGGTGTCCCAAAAAGAACGAGAAATTATTGATGAGCAAATTTCGGAAATGTTAGATTACAATATCATTAGGCCATGTCATTCCCCATGGGCAAGTCCAGTGGTACTGGTGAAGAAAAAAGACGGGTCAACACGCTTTTGTGTAGATTACAGGAATCTGAATAATGTCACCAAAAAGTCGTCATACCAAATACCAAATATGGATGATATTTTAACATACCTCGGAGGAGCCAAATACTATTCTACATTGGACATTTTTAGCGGCTATTGGCAAGTGAAGATCGAGGAGGAATCTAAACAATATACTGCCTTTACAGCACAAGGACATGGGTCCTACGAATTCAACGTCCTCAGCTTCGGATTGTGCAATGCGCCTGCTACCTTCCAGGAAGTAGCAGACAGAGTATTTCAGGGAATGAAATGGAAGGATATATTAATATACCTAGATGATATTGTAATTTTTTCGGACACTCTAGAGACCCATCTCGAAAAATTGGAAAAAGTATTTGAGAGACTACGCTGGGCTGGATTGACCCTGAAGCCGAACAAATGTATTTATGTTAAAGAATGTGTCAAGATTCTGGGACATGTGGTGAGTGGAAAAGGTATAACGCCAGACGAAGATATTATTACCTCGATTTAAAATTTTCCCGTGCCCAAGTCGATTAGACAAGTTCAAAGTTTTGTTGGATTGTGTAATTTTTACAGAAATTTCATATAAGATTTCGCTAAAATAGCTCGCCCACTACATGAAGCTACCAAACAATGTAAGAAATTTTCGAGGGGGCCAGAACAATAGCATGCGTTCGAACAATTGAAAGGAAAATTGATATATGCAACTGTATTACAACACTACAATCCCAATAAGGAGACATAATTGAGAGTGAATGCGAGTATAGTGGGAATAGGAGGAATCTTATTACTACAGGAAGGAGAAGACGGCCAACAGCACCCAATATCTTACATTAGTAGAAGCTTGTCTAAATGTGAACAAAATTACACAATCACAGAATTGGAGGCCCTTGCAGCAACTTGGTCGCTTGGTTACCTACGACACCTCATTTACGGAAGACCTGTGAAGATTGTGACAGATCACCATGCGCTGTGCTATATTCGGTCTCTCAAAGATCCCACAGGTAGGTTGGCAAGGTGGTCCCTCAAACTATCTGAATTTGACTACGAAATAGTTCACAAAAATGGAAAGAAGCATCTGTCAAGAAATCCTGTCCTGGAAGCAGAAAGTGATGACATGGAGGACGTCCCAACATTCCTGATGTAACCTGAAGACATGGTCAAGGAACAAGAACCGAAACAATTAATACAAATAATAAATAACCCCATTGACCCAACAATCCCAATTGGGTTAGCAAAAAGAGCAAAAAATTTTAGAATTATTGAAAAAGTATTGTATAAAGTAAACCCCACAACAAATGGTCTAGAGGATCTTTTGGTCATACCAAGACATCTAATTGGTGAGATTTTATTCTTCAATCATGCCGAACCCTTATCCGGTCACTTGGGAATAGCGAAGACTCTGCACAGAATCAAATCAAGGTTCTACTGGAGCAATCTCCAAAGAGATGTCGAGAAAGGACCCTGCACTTTTCTTATGTAAAGTGGCGACCGGTCAAATTTTCTGAAAGTTTGGTATGTTGTTGTACCCGACTCAGTAACCAAAAGTGTCAATGGGCCCAACCCAATCCTATGGCTAGTTTTCTAAATACGGGGTGTTAAAGTTGAAAATTGCCCAGATTTTCGGATTTATTTTTTATTTATTAAAAGTTAGATTGGATTTCTGTTGCATGCAGACGTTTACTACATGTTCTAGTAATGAAATTAGTGGATACCTATGATTGAAAATATTTATATTTACAAGGTGATTCACGAATGTATGTCGGTAGTTTTTTGCCAAAATTCATTTTTTCTACTGTGACGTCAGGGAGGCGTATTTTTGAAACGTTCTCTTCAATATAGTATTTTAACGAGAAAATATTGCACAGTACACATTTTTTATACAGGGTGTTTCACAGAGAGAACCACTAGACATAATTATTTTTTTTTTAGGATTAATTTGAAACCCTGTAGTTATGAATTGATTTTTTGGAAAAGTAATACCACAAACATATGTGTGTCTCTAATCTCCGAAATATTCAAGGTGGTTTATTCATAGGAAGGTATTCTATTTTGGGAAAAGTACAAAAAACATGAACAACCTGTATTAAAAAATTTCCTCGGTCAAATGTAACTATTTTCTCACTATATATTGATTTTCATAACATCTTCAGAGGTATGAATTCTAAATCCGATACTATGACCAGTTTTCGAGATACAGGGCGTTAAAGTGGAGAATTACTGATTTTATCAGTTTTTTCTTCAAATTGAAAAGCCGGATTGATTTTATGTTGCGCCTATGAGTTTAATATGAGTTTCGGTCAGATGTACATGGAAAGGTTCAGCTAAAAATATTAACTGTTACAGGGTTATTCATGAATAAATCGCAATAGCTTTTGCAAATACTCAATAATTCTACAGTTCCGTCACAGAGAAATTATTCCATGAAGTTAATACCTAGTCGTTTACAATTTTGAGTCTGAAATACTTCATTATGATTACTTTTAATACAGGGTGAGCCATACAGCCAACCATACCAAAAATAATTATGCTTTGAAATAATTGAAACAAGAACTTTTTTAGTGAATTTTGAGTAACTGTATAACATTACATCAAGTATGCATAACCGTAAGAATTTTAAATATACAAGGTGATTTAGTTATAATCACCTACCAAAAATATACATCTTTGTCCGATATAAGTAATCGACAAGCTTTTATACACGTGGCAATAAAGATGATAATAAGAAGTTTTTTCATTTATTCAACACTTTATAAAAAAATATAATTTAACATTTAATGTTTCTTTTATGATATAGGTACAATATCTACGAAGCATTTTGTTCCTAATCAGCATCAGAGTGCTGGTAACGGAACATTACAATCTTAAGTGTTTTTTACATGAAGCTATAGAATTTTACATACAATATAACAATAATAACTAATGTTGATAAATAATATTAATAATTATGTCCAAAATATTCACAATAATACAGTATTTCGTAGATTTATGTTGGATCCAGGTTTATTTTGAATGAGGAGTAACTATTTTCCTTTTTCATAGGATTTAAAAATGAATTGAATGTTTCTAGACATATGTGTGTAGGATTATTCAGTGCTATATTTGTTCTTTCATTTGAGAAAAATATAAGAACATTTAATAATAATCCATTTTTGTATGTAGGTATTATTCACATACTGGGTACCTATTTCGTATAGGCAGGTAAGTCACAATATACATCTAGAGCGAGTTATATAGTTATAAAACTCATAATAGCTATTTCCTCGCTATTAACTAAATGAATGCACTATTTTTGGGATCATCCACGCAGGCAAGAATTATACCAAAGGTATATTGCAAATACTATCAGAAAAATTAACTGAACCATTAAACTCATTACCACAGAGGTAGAGGTTCCTGTACGTTTCTTTTATAGTGGTTACCCCAATAGGCCTATTCCACGTAATTGAGACATTTTTTTTGGTAGAAGTGCGTCTTAAATTGAATAGAAGGTTCTATAGGATAGGGAACATAGTAGCGAGCTAACCACTAGAGGTACGTACATACAATGCTTATAACTGATATGAAAATGTGGAGACTAATGAGTGCAGTTACCAGATAGATGAGGAAATGAACAAGTGACGTGAAAAGGCAGAGCAGATCTGATACAGCTTAGGTAGAGTTGATATTTGAAAGATGTGCAAATAAAATGGGTGATGAGTGATTCTACATGAAGACATGTTTTGAAACAGAAGTGGTCAGCTACTGATATTTTAAATCACCTCAGGAGCAATGTGCACCTCTTCTGGCAGATCCCTTTCCCCTGAATCGTCAATACAATTTAAAAGTTTGGTTGAAGGATATTTGATATTTTGCTGATGTCTAGCATATCCTAAAAACCATACAACACTAGCAACATGAGCGCATGTACCCAATGTCCTGGCTCCTGATTTACAGGTACAGTAGTATCCTATTATTGGATCCTCGCGATTCTCATTTACGTTGTTATTATATACAACCCAAAGCGTATGTTTGGCAGCATTCACAAACCTAGAGTATATTCTGAATCTCAACCAATAAGGTTCCTGATTTAATTCGTCGATTTGAATCAAATTGTGGTTTTGTCTTCGAACAGTATCTTGTATGTAAGATGCCGCTAAATAAATATGGTAGGGACCAGTTAATTTTGTTAAATACTCTAAGTTTAATCGAGGAAATTGAAGTACATGTTCGTTGTTCAAACGATTCCACTGACCATTTCGCCGTAAAAGATTTTCATTTTGAACACGAATTTGGACCCTATTATTTTCTTGCAATTTGTCCAGCATTTCATTAGCTATTTCAGGTGTTCCACTTATTTCTATCAAGGGATGATACCTATTTATTAATGCACCAGCAATAAGATAAAATTCTTTCAAAAGAGCTGCATGCGACGTGGATATTTTTCCGGAAAAAAATTTAAAAATTGTCTTGAAGTGACCATTTCTAGATTCTACTACCCATCTAGTAGTCGTAATGATTCTGTTTTGGTTAGCCTCAAGAGTAGTGAATTGTTTTTGGTGCGGTGGAAGGAAACTTGGCATATAATATTGAATACCAAGATTTTCAAATGTATCTATGGAATCTCTATAGCCTCTATCGACTATCACGATGTCGCCGTGTTGAAACCAGTTCCTAATTCCATTTAAATCATGTTCTACAGCATGGTTCAAAATCGCTGCATCGTTATTTGATGCATCCGAAAAATATGGTCCACGTACTCCTAATATGTAACCATCGGGAGCTACTATTATTTCTGGTTTCACAAGGTGCTCTTTTTTGTAGAAACAGTAAGATTGACGTAATATTCTAAAGTTACTACTTTTATCTATTTTATTGTAAGTACAATCTATGTACACTATTGATTTTGGCAGATTGGGAGTAGGATTGTACAACTGATTTATAAATGGAGATACATGTCTAGCTATGAAATTATCTCTTGTAATGGCATTAAAACCAATATTATTCGGTACAAACCGCCTGGAAAGTGATAACCGAACATTAGAAATTGTTAGGCTCACAGCTTGTCTGAAAGGATAGTTAAGAACAATCTTCAAAAATTCATCAGTTATCCCATGTCTCAATTTTATTAAAAATGTAAGCAAATGCTTTCTGTTGATTTTTCGTGCATTGCCATATTGCTCTACATCATCACAAAATGTACATAACTCCTCAAAGTTATTTTTGGATATAGACGTTAAAGTTTTGAATTCGTCTTCGGTAAAACTTTCTGTGCTTTCCCAATTTTTGATTTTGTGATTAGCATTCGCTTGATTCCTTAAACAAGATATAAATCGTTGAAGGTTTGGAACTAAATATGGTTTGTTAACAAAACGTAAACCTTGTATTAAATCTGGTAACACAAAATCATTATTGTCAAGATGATGATCACATATTCTTAAAAAATCAGGTACATAAATGCCAGAAACAACAAACACATTAACTCTACATTCTAGAGACATTCTATGTAGGTTTTCTTGGGCATTACATATTATGCAAGAATGCCTACGAGCTGGGGAAAGCACATTAAAACGTAGACAGTTCGGATTAATTAGTATTTGATTTAGTTCATCTCTCACAGCATTAGAACAATTTAGGCAAATTCTTGTATTTTCACCTACATCTATTGGAGGAAATCCAGCAGCGTGCCTTCTGAAAGAAGCAACTTGCAAAACATCAATATTTTCTTCTTGGTTTAAGCGAATCAACTGTCTAGGTGGAAACGGTCTTTCACATACGTAACACCTTATCCTATTTGCGAACGCCATTTTGTAACAATAACAAATAGAAAAATCTCACCACAATATTGATGAACTCAAGGAAAATAACTTTGAAAACCACAAGACTAATGTATTGTCGAAAATATACGAGACAAATGTCGCACAATGTGACACTTTATAAGATGTTTTATGACATAAGCCCACTTCGATATGAACCAAAAATATTTAGATCCAACTCAATGCTGTAAAAATATTGAGTTAGACATCGATTTCAAGGAATTTATCTAATATTTATCACTATATTATATGCATAACTGTGGGGCATACAAGGTGATTTATTTATTATCTTTTTGAATAAAAATATTCAAAATCCACGAGGATCACAACAAATGCTGGACAAACTGCAAGAAAGTAATTGAAACAGGTGCTTTGTTTATGAATACAAATTCTAAATTAATGAATTTGTAATTGATAATGCAACAGTACAGAAATGCACCAGCCTGATGACTTATAATGAACTGTCATTTTGACAACTTGTTTATTCATTGCGAGCGGCACTTCTTGCTTATTGGAATTGAAATTTTTTTTGGGTTGAATTGTCAGCGGAATCATTTAAGAAAATGGACGCTACCTTACGCATTTAGCGGCATCTTAGATACAAGAAGTTGTTCAAAGACAGGGGCGCCATTTCATTTAAATGGTTTAGTTTAATCAGCAACGTAATTGGTTTAGATTTATGATTTACCATAAGTTTGTATGCTATCAAATAAACGTTGTGGGATGTACTTGGAAAACCACTATAAAAAATACCCATCAAAACATCTACCTTAGTGGTGGTGTGGAAATTAATTAAACGGTTCACTTAATTTTTCTGATAGTTGTTGTGATTTACGTTTGTACCTTCGGTTCAATTCTTGCATGCGCAGATCATCCTAAATAAACATTTTTGTTGCTGAAAAAAAGTATATTTATTAAGTAATAACCGAGGTAATGACTATAATAAGATTTATACTTTTCAATATACCTAGTATATAACTCGCTCTACACGTATATTGTGAAGTACCTACCTATACAAATAGGTTCGAATTATACCTACACAAGAAGATGGATAATTATCATCTTTTTGGGGGTGATAGCGCTGTGGGTAAGCGCGCTCATAAAGTTACTCAAAATTCACTAAAAAAGTTCTTGTTTCAATTATTTCAAAGCATAATTATTTTTGGTATGGTTGGCTGTATGGCTCACCCTGTATTAAAAGTAATCATAATGAAGTATTTCAGACTCAAAATTGTAAACGACTAGGTATTAACTTCATGGAATAATTTCTCTGTGACGGAACTGTAGAATTATTGAGTATTTGCAAAAGCTATTGCGATTTATTCATGAATAACCCTGTAACAGTAAATATTTTTAGCTGAACCTTTCCATGTACATCTGACCGAAACTCATATTAAACTCATAGGCACAACATAAAATCAATCCGGCTTTTCAATTTGAAGAAAAAACTGATAAAATCAGTAATTCTCCACTTTAACGCCCTGTATCTCGAAAACTGGTCATAGTATCGGATTTAGAATTCATACCTCTGAAGATGTTATGAAAATCAATATATAGTGAGAAAATAGTTACATTTGACCGAGGAAATTTTTTAATACAGGTTGTTCATGTTTTTTGTACTTTTCCCAAAATAGAATACCTTCCTATGAATAAACCACCTTGAATATTTCGGAGATTAGAGAAACACATATGTTTGTGGTATTACTTTTCCAAAAAATCAATCCATAACTACAGGGTTTCAAATTAATCCTAAAAAAAAATAATTATGTCTAGTGGTTCTCTCTGTGAAACACCCTGTATAAAAAATGTGTACTGTGCAATATTTTCTCGTCAAAATACTATATCGAAGAGAACGTTTCAAAAATACGCCTCCCTGACGTCACAGTAGAAAAAATGAATTTTGGCAAAAAACTACCGACATACATTCGTGAATCACCTTGTAAATATAAATATTTTCAATCATAGGTATCCACTAATTTCATTACTAGAACATGTAGTAAACGTCTGCATGCAACAGAAATCCAATCTAACTTTTAATAAATAAAAAATAAATCCGAAAATCTGGGCAATTTTCAACTTTAACACCCCGTATTTAGAAAACTAGCCATAGGATTGGGTTGGGCCCATTGACACTTTTGGTTACTGAGTCGGGTACAACAACATACCAAACTTTCAGAAAATTTGACCGGTCGCCACTTTACATAAGAAAAGTGCAGGGTCCTGTTAAAGGCTGTACAGACTGCCAAGCCGGAAAGGGGTTAAAAAATAAAAAACCAGCAGGTTTGCTTCAACCAATTCCAGTAGGAACACCATTCGAAAGAATTGGTATCGATTTACTAGGCCCATTCCATAAAAGTAGAAATGGAAAAACCATGATCGTAGTCGCCACAGATTATGTTACTAGATGGGCTGAAACTGCAGCCCTACCCAGTGAAAAAGCTGGGCCAATTGCCAAATTTTTATTAAATAATATTATATGTCGACACGGCTCGCCCAGACATATTCTTTCAGACCGTGGCCTTACGTTCAGATCACAACTAGTAATGGAATTGTTGAGCATGATGGGGACAGTTAACCAGTATACAACAGCATATCACCCGAGTTGTAATGGATTGGTAGAACGGTTGAATGGAAGCTTGGCCAAAATGTTGTCTATGTACACCAATACGCAACAAACTGACTGGGACGAATTTCTACCCCATGTCACGTTTGCGTACAACACATCCAGACAAGATACAACAAGATATTCCCCATTCATGCTGGTCTATGGAAGGGAAGTGATTCTTCCAACAGAAGCAAACCTGATGGAACCCGTTAACTCTCCTAACGCAGAAGAAATCAGAGAACGGACCCTGGCAGTCAGAAGTGAAGCTATTGGAAATATTAAGAAAAAACAAGTGGTTGACAAAGCTAGGTTTGACGAAAGACATCGCCACTTAGAGTTCAATGTGGGAGACAAGGTGAAAGTCTTCACACCCGTTAGGAAAAAAGGGCTCAGTGAAAAACTAATTTTAAAATGGTTTGGACCCTATTATATCCTGAGCAAATTAAGCGATGTCAATTATGAGGTACAGAAAGGACCCACAAGACATTCGAAAAAAGACGTGGTACATATATGCAGAATATTACCCTACAATGATCCTTGGACCCCAGAATTGATGAATAAGGAAGAGGACGAAGAGGAAGTTGAATGAGCTATTCTGACAGAAATGCCTATCTACAAACCCTTATACGCCCTACACTTCCCTTACTACCCCATCAGTAAATGTATCTTGTTAGACTTGTCCTCATAGTATCCTACCCAACGACCTGAGAGATATTTGTTTAATTCATGACCTTGTGTAAATAAACCCCCTAAATTGAGCAATATAATAATTACATGGGTATAACTGATAGCTAGAAATAAGTAAACTATAATTTCCTGATATCCTGACTATGTCAATTTTGATATTGCCAATAATTTTCTATATAAACCCATTACTATACAATTCACTAATTATTGTACCCACTTTCAGACTAGCTATAAAATTATCATATGGTAATCATAATCTGGAGGTAACTGCGGGAGCGTTTTGGAAATCCCTACCTCAAGCGGTGAGTTACGAGGCTACGATTCCACTGGTATATGAATCACTGTGGTACGAAGAGGATACACTAAGGGATATCCAGGACATTGGACTCTGCAAAAACAAAAATGATAAAACGTCATCAGAATGTATGATAATGCGGAACTTGAACGACTTGCAGAATGCATTTCAATTAGAATTTTCATCCCTAGCAAGGAGTTGGAGTCCCTTGTACCTACGCAATTGCTCAAATGAAGATCGTATAAGAACTAAAAGAGGACTAGATTTTTTGGGTGACGCCCTCAACTGGTGCTGTAGTGTAGCAACAGAGAACAATTTTGAATCTCTTGTAATGAACGAAAATAATTTGCAAGAAAATATCGGTAAACTTAAAAAAGGGTTGTCACTATCTCTAAAAAATATCGGGGAAAATTCAGTGAAATTTAAGGAATTCGAAGAGGCATCTGCGTCAGCCTTCAAGACAACAGAAAAACATATCCATGACTTGGAGAGGTTTTTTAATGACTTCAAAAATCAAATTATGTCACAAGAGAATAAACACAGCAATCTTTTGATAACTATTATAAACACTCAATTTCAAAACATAAAGCATACTATACAAGTTACAAGGGCGATAAAACGACAAGGGATTCTCAACTCCTGCAGGCAACACCAAATTCCTATAGCAATTTTGGACCCTTCCATTCTTCTCCACGACTTGAATAAATTACTGGTAGAACTGGCAGAATCTAATCAAGACTTGTCAATTCCCACCAAGGACATCTCAAAATACTATCAACTTTCAATCTGTGACTGCACATTTACTAATGAAAAGTTATTCATTCATATCCGGATCCCAATCTCCCAAAAACACCACTCATGGGAGTTGTTCCAACTAATTACAACCCCATTTGCCTGGGAAAACCAAACATGCAAAATTTTACATGATACAGTTTTTATAGCAGTTTCAAACACAAATCTTCAAAAACAAATTTCTGGTACAGGCCTTCAGCACTGCAAACCATTCCACGATAAACTATGTTATTTGCCACGATTCTCCTCAGATTCCCTTCAGGGACCTGCATGTGCCAGAAAATTATTCAAAGGAACAACTGTAGAGGAAATTAACCACCATTGCCCTATGAGTTGTCATAAATCCGCAACAACAGTGATTTCAGAAATAGAGGATGAAATTTATATAATAACTCATCCCAAATATCAAACAGAAATTCATTGTCCTAATGTCACTTACAAACTGCCAGACATCGCATATAGTACACCAGGTGCTGTCAAAACCAGTATACCATGTGGTTGTAAATTGCTTATGGAAGGGGAAGAAATTATCCCACCCATATATCCCTGTGTACAAGAGTTACCCCACGTAGCTACCATCCATCATATTATCCCTGCAGCCTGGTCCAATTTGAAGTCCTTTATCCTAAATCCCAAGATGAAGTCAGGACTACCTACATTCAGTAAGATAGGGAAATGTTTGAACACAAATTGGACACTAAATATTCCTCATCTTAACCTGACATCAGCACAAGAAAATATTCATGATATCTTGGAATCGATCCAGGGGCGGACTAACTGATGGCGGGGCCCTGGGCTATTGAACAACTTTGAACGCTACCCAGTTCATAATTTTTTTTTGAGTCGTCATGTCGGACTAAAGATATATAAATGTTATAATTTTCGTTGTTTATATTTCGTGAACAAAAAAAAAACGGTTCAAAAACACATGATTATGAATCACTTTGAATTGTTAGAATTTTTTTACCATAATTGGAGGCTAATTTACTGCCGAATTTTTTGCGCTATTTTACGAAAAATCGTGGATTCCTTGAGCTAGCGAAACCACTCCTAGAAATATAATAAGTATTTTGCTTTCAACGAATGTGATTACACCATAATTTTATGGTATTTCGAGGGCTCTTTTGATGTGACTCTCACCTTTAGCCTCATATGCCCGAATTTTCTCTTTCTTCTTGGAAAAAAAATACAGACTCAGGTATGTGTTATCTAAATCGAATATTGAAGACAATAGTATCATAATTGAAGATCATACAAAACTTTTATTCCACCCTATCGCTATTTTTCTCAACTGTTTTCAAATCGCGGGTTTTGTTATCTTGACCGTTGAGCATAACATAAAAGAGAAATTTCATGAAAATTATGAATAATTTGAGGTTCATTAACCGGATCTAATTTCAGCCTATTGCCGAATGTTCCAACTTCTGAAAACAAAAGGTAAAATTTTCGATGATAGGCTAAAATGACAGCCATGATTAAATGACAGGTTTTTTTTAAAAACTGCCTTTTCTTTGTTTGGTTTTGTATCTCGAGTGCTGCAATTTTTTGAATAACGGAGAGGAAAATTTGGCAATAGGGTAATAAACTAGCCTAAAGTGGTTCTACTTTCAATACTGAAAGGAGATACGTCCATGGAAAGGAGCCTATACCAGGATTTACTTTGCTTTTATTGCCTCATTATGAGTTGACGATTTGGTATTGACAAAATTGAGAACTAGTCCTACCTGTCTTTCCTTTATATATTTTCAATCATGAAAACGGCCGTTCCGCTTTGAAACTCGAGTAACGTTAGACATATATTTTTGATGAAGTAAAAATGTCTATTCAGTTACATCATTGATATGCATTGGAGCATTTGTGAAAATGACAGTGTCTTCTGAGTATCTTATCTCTTTCCTAAGTTCATTGATTCATCAAGTGCCTTTTCCTCATTCAATTCCTTTTGAAAAATACTTGATCTGTTTACGAGTTTTTATGAATAAGGTTGACTTAACTAATCACTATCCTCGTCGATTTTTATCTCGTTCATAGCACCCAGGTTGAATAAGAATTTGAATTTATTATCCATATAATTATCACTCTCTCTCTCTATCATCAAGAACTGTCAATATTATACACATTACCCGATTAGGCAGTAGGAATCAAAGTTTCTATAAATATAGCGGATCTGATGCTGAATCAGAACAAAAATATTAATATTATAATGACAATACCAATTTCATTATTATACAAGTGCAGTAGCAATTGAAATAAACCGTTTATTTCATATTTTGGGGGCCCCTGCAGAATCCGGGGCCCTGGGCTTAAGCCCCTATAGCCCCCCCTTTATCCGCCCCTGAATCGATCACAGAAAATACTGGATCTTCGTACTCAGATACTTACGGAATCCAAGGAGATACGATATTCTTGATGTGGAACTCCATCTTGTCCATTTGTGTTGCATATATAATCTTCGGAAATCGGCAAAACTTGGCGATTATTCCTTCTATACCGTCGGCGAGAGCTGACAAAAATGCACCCCTTGGCCATGACATCCTCTTTTCTCTTACATGTACCGCAATGGTGATATTCTTGTTGTACTTGTGTTATAAAGGGATAACTATGTGGCTGCTTCACAGGAAATCCTCTGTAGAAAATGAAAAAGTTAACAAACCAATACCCACACAAAGACATGTTTCGAAATCAAACAACAAATTTATCCTAGAAATGGATGGAATTGAACTATCAAATCTATCAACTACAAAAAGTTTGAGTTGTACGTTGCATGAATGTGAAGATTCAGATGACGAATCATTAAGTTGATTGGCTTTAAAAAAAACTAGGTACTCTCCTTAGGGAATTTCGAATTCTTGTTTTTTATGATGAAACTGATATTAAATAATATGAAATATTTCCTAGTTGAATAAAACGTATAGTAACTTTATGTTTTTTTTTCTCTCAGTTTTTCAATTGATTTTCACGATTTTTTTTTCTTTTAATATATTTCAATAGGTATGCAGGAAATTAAATGAGAAAGATTTTGTTTATAAATTCACCTTTTTACGAAGCACAAACATTGTGAAGAGATTTTCCTTAATTTTTTACAATCTTATTATGAAACGGAAATGGTACCTTACGAGTGATTATTAAAATCGAATGATAGAAAAATGATGTGTATACTTGTTTATGAGAAATATGTGTTATATGAGAATTGAGTATATTGTTGAGATAAGATTAATGAAGTTATAATGTGAGATGAAATGATGTAATTATGCTTACATGTAGTAAGTTTTCGGCTAGGAGAGCGTGGGAGATTCCAGAATTCACTGGTGAACGCTTACCCCTCGGCCAAGGCATAACGATGAGAGTTATGTAAGAAATTAATATAGAGTTGAAGATAGATTATTGAAGTTATAATTTGAAATGAAATAAGGAATTTATGCTTACACGTAGTAAGTTTTCGGCTAGGAGAGCGTGGAAGATGCCAGAATTCACTGGTGAACGCTAACCCCTCGGCCAAGGCATAACACAAAAGATGTTATGTGAGAAATGAATATTGAGTTAAAGAGAGTCAAATGAAGTTATGATTCAAAGATGAAATGAATCAATGATTTTTGGGAGGAGACAAGGTACTATTTTTTGTTGAATGTTCAGGGTAATTAACTGAAACGAGGTATTTTATTGTAAATTGTTTTTTCTCATTATTAGTTTTTTCTAATTAGATATATCTGGCAACCTCAATGTATACCTACAATGAAAAATATTTTTTTTTGGTCAACTCATTGTCATCTGGAAAAATTTCAAATAATGACATTTTACTGAAAACCAGTCGAATTTTATGATATAAACGAATTCACTTCAAGTTGATGAAAATGGAGAGTAGGAGTATTTTTTTCCTATATGCATATTCCTAAAATATAAGTGAAAGCTTTAGTAAAAGATACCCAAATTCATGAAATAGAAAGTATTGGTAATTCGATTTTTACGGGCAACAAAGTTCTTCAAACTGTCAGTTTATGCTTGATGGGTTGATAATTATAATAAATAAGGATTATTTCATATATATATACTTTTTTTTAAAAAACCTCAAGAGGGGATAATTTCATTTGTTTTTTCGATGAACATATATTATACTTGTATAAAATACTTATAAAGAATACTTACTGCATATATTATACTTGTATAAAATACTTATAAAGAATACTTACTGCTGTATATTTTTTGTTCTATCATTTCATGTGAGCCTGAGACCACACATAGACGAGAGGCTCTGCTACCACCTGCCAGAGGGCATCACCCAGCTGATGAGACATCATAGGGAGGAGTCTGAGAACTCTGAAAAGCTTCTGACTGAGACATATGAGGGTGCCTAGGAGCAGAAATGTGCATCAAGACACAGTTTCGTACGATTATCAGAGCATATTTGTTATGAGGAAAATATATGCTTACCTATATATACCCTGCTGTTCAAATCTGAGGTATACGACTATGTACCAGGAACAGACGCAAAATCGCAGAAGGCCAGGAAAATTACTGAAGCTCACACCAGACACCTGTTGCAGTACTACAGAGTTGTGAGGAACAACCAAGATAACCAAGAAGACAACCTAAGGAACTAATGCTAACGGTTTGAAATAAAATCATAAGTAAATACATGCGCTCACCAAACATAGGTCGAAGAAAAAGGTGTCAGTTCTCAGCTATAATCCTATTTGTGAAAAACCACACCCAGAAGGAAAAATAATGTACATTAAGATACTCGTATCACGAGAAATAACTCATATTCATCAAGAGTAAGCAGAATACAGATGCAGTTGCAAAAATGCATACTCAACATATTTTGAAATTGAGATGAGGCAGAGATTTGAATCACAGATCCAGTAGAGGCAAATTTCAATAGAACACAGAAATCACAGAATATCTTCTGCAACAACCGAATATGTCAAAAGTCATGAGCATAACAGAGTACAGATTCCAACCGACCAAGATTACTCACGATCACGAAAACCGATGACGGCGCAGCGGGACGAACCCAAGACCGATCCACCTGTACCGTGGAAGGCATGGGTCTTTGACGTCACCAAACCGAGATCACATTAGTGCTCGTTTTTTTTTATTTGTGAAATTATTATATGTCACACTTGCATCATGAACAATCGCAAGTCGTATTTTTCTTTGAGTAATTGTACATTAATGTCGTATTCAATGTTTTATTTTTATTTTTTTTTCTCTTTCATCATATCTATGTACACAACATATATATTTTTAAGCTGGGGGCCAGCTTTTTCTGAGGAGGGGAGATGTGTCACAAATGGAAATGCCCAGTATAGTAAAACCATCCGGTTATAAAGTCCACGTGCGTATTCATATATTCTAAAAGTCAAGTCAATTCATATTTCTAATAATCGTACAAATCATTCACCTCTAGAAAATAACCATTCATGTGTAATTCAACCCTAGCTCAGGTTATACAGTTCATGTCGGTTACATGGACAGGAAACCGAGTTTAAGTTGAAAACATACTATTTATTGAAAACTCAAAATCGGCAGAATCGGAATATCTATAACATAGAGTTCAACGTCGTGCGAGTTATATGAACAATGAAGTTGCCGATTCTGCAATCTTGCACGGATTACCCATAAATATCAATCGCACTAGGATTAATGTTTATTACGATCTCTGCGTTCGAGTCATTATCATCTCGTCACTGAATTCATTCAGGCCTTCAGCCCTTTAGCCGGTAACTATTCGCGAGTGAAAGAACTAGGGAAGCCACCCCAGCCTGGTCACTTCTAGCAGACACATCTCCTCATCCTCGGGAGCCTTGTTCACAATAATATCAATGTAAGTACCAACCCAAACAGCACCGGTCCATGGGTTATCCTATAACGATCCCAAATGTCCCGAAATGGGATAATCCCGTCGAGATAACCATAGGTTATCCTCATCTGGACCCAAAGGTTTTATATGTCCCAGTTGTGTCCAAAAATTGTACATCCTATGGCAAACCAAGAGTTCATCCCATGGATATACAATAGGGATAACATTTTCCCCAACACAGGCATATTATGGATATACTTGGTTCGACCAATATCAATTACCCATTGATATACCTTCGGGAAAATGATGGGTTATTGACTATTGTACGAGTACCTACACTATCTAGGATTATTGTTCTGTTTGAAACGATAATGTTCTTACATGCACTTCGTGTTAGGAGAGAGCCTGAATCATTTCCCATCTATGAAAGTTGTCGTCGTACGTGGTTAATTGTACCGCTAATAGCGTGGATTATAGCCTACTGCGTTCACTGACTACTGAGAAACACTAGGTATAACGCCTATGATAATTCGACTATAATATGCTTTCAAGAATTGTTTCTGCACCGTTGAGTATTGATGAGGCACAAAAATACCCTTTCGTTATGATGACTAACGTAAGACTAAATCAACATCAAGATCACGGCTAGCACTTTATTTTTCGAGAGGTAGATAGCCTAGTGGTAGCGTGATGGCTTCACATGCCAAGTGTTCCAGGTTCAAAACCTGGATGTAGGTACCACACTTTTTTGTGTTTTTTCATATATCCATAGGTTAACCTCTGGGTATTCTGGTAAAATCCTGAAGATAACCTATGGTTGTCCCACAAGTTTGCCCTGGGTTATCCTGGGGTTATAGGAAATTGTGCCATCTGGATATCCCAAGCATATCCCTGGCAGATTTCAGGATATCCCATGGTTATTCGGTATGCCCAGAAACTATAACCATAGGATGCCCCATGGATAACATTGTGCTGATTGGGAAATGATCAGAATTTGTCGTGAAAAGAAGGTACATTTGTTTGTCGTCTTGCTTACCCCCATGTCTCTTTTGGGCCGCTTGGCCACAATTATAAATGCATAATCCAGGAATGTAATTATAATCAATTTATAACTCACCAGATAATTGTCCACTTGTTTTCCTAGACATAAAGTCACTTGTTGTTTAATCACTAGTTTTTATTCACTGTAATCACTTTTCACGTTCTTTTATCAAGTTGTTCACTTAACTTGAACTTTATTTTAAATTCACTTTTTTTTATATTCAATAAACTGTTTAATCCACTATTTTCATGTCTTCTTTCACAAGTAGTAGTCAGTTAACCACTTGCTGCCAAGCATAACCCCCTTAACTGAAGTCCGACAAAGGGATAGCAACCCCAGGTCGTGACAATATGTTCAACCACATAATCAAACTCTTGAAGAGCGGGCCGAAAGGAGTCTACATGATTGGAGATATGATAATACTCGATGGTCCAAATAAACAGTGAAAGGCTTGCCTAGAAGGTAAATTCTGCAACGCTGGAGAGCCCAAACAATAGCCAAGGTTTCCTTTTCCGGAATACTATAATTCCTCTCTCGATCCAAAAGCAGTCTGCTGGCGAAAGCAATGCAGCATTTTTTCCCTGCTATCTTCTGAAACAATTGAGCCCCAATACCAAAATCACTGGCATCTGTTTGTACATAAAAATTCTTAGAATAATCCGGGTGGAACAAAAGAACCTCCTGGGATATAATTCTCTTAAGCTCCTGGAAGGCCATGTCTTGCGAAGAGTCCCACTTCCATTTGTTCTTTTTTCGGAGCAACGACACCAATGGTTCAGAAACTGTTGCGAAATTAGGACAGAAAGCCTTGTCATAATTACAAAGCCCAATAAATCCTTGGAGCTGCTTTATATTTTTTGGGGTAGGAAAATCAATAATAGCCTGAACCCTCTCAGGGTCGCTACGAAGTCCTATGGGAGAAATTAGGAACCCCACAAATTTCATTTCTTCACGAAAAAACTTACATTTATTCACTCGAACGGTGAAGCCAATCTGACTCAGTCGACCTAGAACTCTATCGATGTGATCAAGATGATCTTCAAAGGACTCTGATCTTATCAGAATGTCGTCAATGTAGGCTGTAACAAATGACTTGAAATCCGATCCCAGAAGACTATATATACATCGAGTAAAAGACGAAACAGCTGTCCTCAATCCGAAAGGTAGAACTGTGAATTGATAACAGCGTGTTCCTACGACAAAACCAGTATATTTTTTCGCCTCCCTTCTGAGTGGTATCTGCCAATAAGAGTGAGTCAGATCTAAGGAAGATAAAAACCTGGCTCTGCTCAGACTCCTCACCATGTCATCTATTTTGTTTGGTAATTCGTAATCGGAAACCATAACCTTATTTAGTCGCCGAGCGTCCAAACACACCCGAACACTACCATTCCTCTTAATATTAGTAACCAAAGGACTGCAAAATGGGGTGGAAGCCCTCTCGATGACACCCCATTTTCCATGCGATCTAATTCCTCCTGAACTGCTTTTCGGAGTAGAATCAGTAAGTTGAATATCATGTAGATATCCCTTGACACGGCCAGGGGTGTCGGAAAATACGCGGTGATGTTTTTCTAGGAGGTTCCTGAATTGTTCCTTCTGTGATGAACCCAAGTCACAATTCTCTATAAGAGCGTCAAAACAATTCCCAAGATTGAAGACTCTTGATTTCAGAGTCCCCACAGCTTCCGGAATTGACTTGTTGATGGCTAGAAGACGTAAGCTCAACGGAGGTGGCGGTTTGAAGTCATGTTCAAGAGTAATCTCTGGGATGCAAATATTTGAAGTACCAATTACCAGCTGTCTGCAGTACAGGTCCAATCTGGCGTGTACCAACCTAAGCCAATCCACGCCAATGATTACTGGGTAGGCTAGGTCATGAATCACCAGAAAGTCTGGAAAAAGAAAATTCTAACAATACTTGATGACTAATCCTTCGTTGTTTCCCTCGAAATGCCCCCGAAACACGTACTCCAGCTACAGGAAATACTGGTATTTTGGGATCCAGGTGCTGGACTTGATCCCAAACTGGACCCGAGATACAACGAATGTTACTGCCAGTATCGAGAATAGCGGGAAAACTACAACCTAAGATTGAGATGGATACAACCGGACACCTACAATCCATGGAATGATCAAACTGACAAATATCTTTACAGAGTTCTTCGCTAGGGTTAACGTGATCCATGCAAAATGGTGGGATACTTCCAGGGAGCTCACGTTTACCTTGACTTATTTTATCAGGAATTCCCTCAATGCTATAGGCAGCCCTACTGGTTAACACCCTCACTCGTGGGCTGAGCGAGTAAAGGGTCTCTCTTTTTCCGACTGAGGGTGATTATCGTCTTGGAACGTCACTTTTGAGCGAACTGGACTAGGAGACCTGCTTCTATTGAAAAAATTTGCTTCCCTTCGATTGTTTTCCTGATATTCTGGTCTGAACTGTTTCCGAGATTGAATAGAGTCAATGAAATCAGCTTGCCTCAGACGGTCTAAAGCATCTGCGACAGTTTTTGCGCCTATAAGCGATACCGCAATCTCAGTGGGATAACCACGACTTATAATTGCGACCAAAACCGGTTCGAGAAAAGGAGGCTCGATATATCTAGCTTTCGTAACTAAGTTCAAAAAGTAATCGACATAACTATTCCCTGATGAGGTATATTTGCTTGTTTCAACTTCTGATCGGCTTAAGGTTCGTTTCAATGGACCCCAAAATTGTTGTATAAAAGCATGCTTGAAATGTTCAAAATCTACGAATTGATTCAACAAAGCATTCGCCCACACCTTTGCGTTTTCGGAAAAACAATAATATAATAACAGTTTAACATAACTAAATGGGGTATTAATAACATCAATCACTGTTTCAACCTGTAACAAGAAATCTCTGGGATGCACAGTATCCCTACCAGTAAATTTAGGTAACAACTTCTCAAGATTTGGTAAATTCAAAACACTATTTGTATTATTTGGTAAAATCCTGACTTGGTTTGAATATATATTATTTGGATTATGTCGAGGATCATGTAACATTCCAGCATTATAATTTGATAACACATTATATCCTGTGTTATTAGATTCACCAAGAAGACTCTCCGATTGCATAATATTTGCATCACTAGGTATGAATTGAGGAACTGAATTCACTTTACTAGTACCACCCTGTATATTTGGTTGGTAAGTGTTTCTATTTACATCAGGTGTTACCCCGTGTGATGTGTAAATGTTATGCGAAAACGAAGGAATATTCTGTGGGTGTAAATTCGTTCCTACAGGAGGACCACCCAGTAGGGTTTGAGTTGGTACCCAGTTCCACGAATTATTTCGGCCATCATGACCAGAATAACCCTGAGATGAATTTGGTATAGTACTATCACCTTGAACTTGAGATTGTGAATCGATAATAGTTGGTCCACCCTGTTTTTGTTGGCCAGGAATATTTCTTGGAAAGTTCGCAGGAATTTTATTCAAAGTTCTTTTAAAAATATCGGAATTATGCTCATTACGTGAATATGCATGTTTTTCTGGTCCACCCTGTACATCATATGATCTATTTCCTATTATATTATGTGCTAAATTTGGTGGAGGAACAGAATAATCACAATTCATAATGTTTTCAGGGACATTTATACATTCATGTTCACGGGTAAACTAAGATTTGCATGTTCTCTATTGTGTGGTCTGAAATATTGGTCTTTTTTCGGAACACATTTGGGACATCATTATTTCTAATTCCTGAATCCAAAGATTTGCTCATGAAACTGATATTTCTGTTATTGAAATCAACACTATCACTCACTCGATCCTCCTGCTAAAATACCTGGTGTGCACCCTGTAGATGGAAGGATGGCGTGGTCAACCTTCTCGAAGATTGTGGTGACGGGACTGGTGGTATGCCCTCTGCTGCTGAAGTGAGATGACTATCACCTTTACTCCACATCCCTTTATGATTCCTTGGAATTGCCCCCGTAATTCCTGCAGGAGTTGGCAACTTCACTGGGGTGTTGGCAGTTTCAGTCGAATTATTTTGCAGGACTCTTCTTCGAGTGATGGGAGGTGATTTTCGCCCAGTAGTAGTGTTTTCTTTTGGTGATCTTGATAAGACCATTTTTCTTCACACCCTGTATTATTTTACGCCACTAGTTGGGTGTCAAAGATGTAGCGGAACGCCCGGATAAACGCCGCCACAGCTCAGGGAGTTGAAGTACGGGTGACTTTTTCGTATTAGCAGTTTATTTGGTTTAGATTCCAACAATCTTAAAACATGAAATGAAAGAAACTTAGCCGAACTCGAGATAGATCGTCAGATGTATGATGTATGATGAAATGACAAACAAAATATCTACTAATCAATAATTATCAAGCAAGATATCTACGTATAAACGAATATAACCATCAAAATACATATCGCCAAAATCGCAAAGGGGTACTAAAGCTCACCTCAAAAGACAGGTACAACACTCCGTGAACCAAACCCTCAAGCCTTCCATCAGGGTTGGGGAAAACTAAGACACAAAGTAAACACAACCACAATAAATGACAAACGTGAAATATGCCCAATTTTTCCCGAGGTCAGTATCGCAACGGTTCAAGTTTTTTCCCGCAGGCAAAAACAAAAAAGAGCAAAACCGCGTATAAAACGTTCGTTTTGGTCATAGCGATATACGTACAGGGCGTTTCGCCGCAACATGAGTGTGTTCGCGAGTCAGTGCTTTTCTTCACCACCTCCGGTGTTTTTTACTAAGTTGGATTACCTATTGAAATATAATTCATTTGATGATAAACTAGACTCAGAAGAATCTATGGACAATTCGGATGATGATGAACTGTTTCGGCTCATTTATCCTGATCAGTGGCAGTGGGGCCTATGCCAATTGATACTGATTTATATCAAAATCATCTGATATTTTATGCCCACTATTGAATTCAGGTACGGTGTACGGTAGGAAGTACGTCAGTGCCACCTATTGGCAAAAGTTCTAAAGTTCTAAGATCGAACAGATGAGCGCATGAAATTCACACCATTCAGATGCCTACATACAATATTTTGATTAATTAATATCAAATCGGATGTTTTCAGGATGCAATACTTAAAGAATGATTATTGCCACCAAATTAGATGATTAATACACCACCTCGATTCTATCGTGATATTATTAGGTGTAACTTGGTGTTAATTTTATATAATAGGTGTTTTTATGCCTTAACGTGAATAATAGCACCATTGAGAATATTAGATTTCAACCATTTGGTGTTTCTTATGATTTTATGTTTCAGAATCGAAATTAACACCACATACTTAACACTCAATTGTGAAATGTTTAATAAAAATGATACAACTTTGATATTCAGGTGTTGTATTCGTCGGAGTTTGCTCTGAAATCCATTTGATTGTAATTACACCCAAGTTTTTTTTACTGTGTAGTGATGTATTCTGGCACTTTCAATGATTTCATGAAAATCGGAAATGTATAGAGAGGAGAGTAGTGGCCCCAAAATTAATCCCTGAGGAACACCGTAATCTACATTCAAAAAATTCGACTCGACTCCATCCAGAGATATTTGGTCAGTTCCAACTGCATTACTTTTTACTTTATTCAGATATTTTCGCACTGTTTCAGAAGTTACATTGCTGAAGGAGAAATAAGATTCACGGCTAACATTATTATATTTATCAAGGATAGATATCTGTGAGTCAGTTTTGATTGGATGAGTGATGCAGTTGAAATGAAGGTTAATTGTATTTACCTTTTTTAATTGCTCAGGGATACTTGGTTTAGACTTTTGTTTAAGAATTTCTAGCTACTTGAGAGTGTTTATATCTCTCTAGAATTCATCCTTTTCAAATCGTATTCCAGATACGCCTTTTTTTCCTGTGTATAGCTCCAAGTAGTATAGTTCCTCAAGTCAGTATAACTATTCCAAGATGCGGTGGTTTTCGATGTTTTATATTTTTTATAACCTCTTTCTCTAAGTTGTATCATCTGTTTGATGTTAAAGGTGAGCCAAGGAGGAGGTGGTTTTGACACTCTGATATTTCTCAAAGGTGCGTGGTGATTAAATATATTGATTGACCCTTGGTTCATAAAAGTTAGCATTTCATCCAGAGTTTCTAATTCGTAGATAATATTCCAGTTATGAGATATCAAATGTTCATTGAATAAGTTCACGTCAAAATTTGAAAAGTCACGGTATGAAATATACTTAGGTTGTCTTCTTGTTTGGTAACAGTCAATTTTACTACTGACTGCTAAAAGATCTGATATTCCATTGATGTCCAAAACCTCAATAACTGATACATTCTCTGGATTCGACACTATCAAAACTTCGATCAAAGTTTGGCTGTGAGAAGTGATTCTTGTAGGTTCATTCACCAACTAATTGAAGTTGAAAGTGTCAATGAATTTGAAGAAAAGATCACAGCGACTATCATTAGCTAATAGATTGATATTTAAATATCCACCGAATATGATGAAATCATATTCAGCTATCAAGTTAGCTACAGTTTCCACCAATTCATCTAGACAAATTCCGAACAAGTAAGATTCACTCTCTATGATTACAGATATCCAAAGTTTTTCCAAAGATGAATTCACATACGAGGAAAGGGTTTGATAATTAATTGTGTTGTGAACATAAAAAGCAATACCTCCACCTCTTGCACTTCTATCTGCCCTAATGATATTATACGATTGTATCGCTACAGTATTAGAGTATATATCTTTATGTATTCAACAAAGATCTAACATTCAAGAGGAGATAACTGAGTGGTTTATTCATATGTCCTCCGCTTGGAAAAATACTAAGCAAACATAATTACAAATTATGAATAAACGGTTGAAGATTGAACTAAGAACATTTCTGAGATGGAAATGCGCTGTTGGAACGGGTTCTTCTATCGATCGACAGCTCGATCGAGAGTAGACGGAAGTTGCTTTTTGGGCTTCTTAGATTGCGGTTTGATGGAGGTGTTTAGATCAGCAACAGATCATCAATAGTGTCTGAACTCATGTTAAATAATATGAAAAAATAACATCAATTTAGTAAAGTATGTATATATAAAGTCGAAGAAAAATGTACATCTAAATGGGAATTTGAACAGTCAATGCTTCAAGAAGGGATAATCCAACAAAAACGAGTATGCAGTTCCAGTTTCTTTCGTTTCTTGTCCGTAATGCTTGCCGTAACAGATTGCTGTTGTACGTCTGAATTCTAAATGTGACATTGCTAGGTGTGCCTGCATTTTGGATAGATACATCAAGCAACCAAATGAATAAGCTGCTCCAGCATTTCTTACTCCTGTTGCCAATGCGGTTCACATTTTGGTCCATTCGGTCCACAATCTGCTTTCAGTTGTCCAGGCCATACGTTATCTGACGTCCAAGTCCAAGGCTAAAAAAATAAAAAGAGTATGATTTTGTTACGATTTTCTTGGGTAAAAGTGAACGACGACCGACATTTAACTTGTTAACAAATTTATTTGAACAAATAATAACACTTATTACCGACTAATTTATAACAACTATTTATTTTGTAGGTTATGAACGATGTTCACGTAACGCGAGTTCGTATTCAACTGACTTTTGCTATTATCTGGCCCTGTATATATATCGTGTTTGACTTGTTCTCGAACTTTCTGGAACTGTCATTCTTCTGTCATATCTCTCCATCTGATAGCTTCCAGGATATTTCATCCTTTTCTGTTCTAGATATTTCAAGAACAATCGGAAGCTATCTGAAATGTCCAATACAGGAGGATATTTTAACATTGGCGATACTTCTTGTTGACTTCGCCGAAATCCATTACATTTTCCCCTCTTCAATAGGCATTCCTGCTGGAATGCATTACACTTGTTATGGTGACGATAGAAGCAATTCGTTCCATTTCGTCGATGTGAAGTTTGATAGAAGTTACACGTTACCGTCTTCTCCCTTGGACTCGCTCTGGGATTCCAGCAATATACAAGAATTTCAACTCCGGTGAATCTAAATACGACCTCCAGCATGTTTCGGAAAATCCTCCAGTTCAGGTCATCCAAACCGCAAGCCAGCTTTGGAACAGCTACTTTCTGTTTTCCTTCTTCTAGTACTGCGCTTCGCAGGTCGACTAAAGCATCCCAGAGGTTCTTGTAGGATGGTTTATGGAAATACCTTTTCTTGGTTGTTAGATAAAAGAGTAATCATTTTTCTTCAGGACTGATATATTCAACTTTCAGAGCTCGACCGATGGATGGGATTTGTTGTTGAAGCTCTCCTAGCTCATTGTATCTTTTTAGGAACTCATTGGCTATTCCACGGAACATCTGAAGGTCCTGGGCTATGCATACTCTAAGGGGGTGGTGAAAAGGTCGCAATGCTCTTCTCTAGTAACGTCAAACCTTGCCTCCGATGAACCGCTGTATACTCCCATGAAGTCCTCGAAAGTAAGCTACTCTTCGTCTTGAAGTTGTACCTGCTGCACTTGTTGATCCAGCGTTTCCTCAAACGATGCAAGTCTGTTGAAGTGAACGACTTTTGGTTTACCATTGAGAACTTTGCTGATACGGTAGATAACATTATTTATCTTCTTCTTAATGCAGTAGGGTCCTTCCCAAGATTTCTGCACCTTCGGACATAGTCCTCGTTTTCTCTGTGGATTGTTGAGCCACACCAAATCACCTTCTGTGTAACAATTGCCATTAGCTCTGATATCATAGCGTTCCTTCATTCGTTCGCTGGAGATCCGAAGATTAGAACGAAACTGCCACGTTCTCGCCTGGTTTGCATCCAAATACCAGGTCACATGTTAGTCAAATCTCTCGTCCAAACAGAACTTTTGCTGGAGTTTGTCCTGTAGATTCTTGTACTGCTGATCGGTAGGCCATCAAGAAGAAGGGCATAATGTTGGTCCCAATTTCGTTGATGTTGATCCACGACTTTGCAGAGTCCGGTTCACAGTCCGGTTCATGCGTTCCACCATTCCATCTGATTGAGGATGTAATGGTGTTGTCCTGGTCTTCTTGATTCCTAGCCTTTCGCTCATTGTCCGAAACATCTCAATCTCGAAGTTTCGGCCTTGGTCAGAGTGAAGATCCATATTGGTACTTCAAACCGACTGATGAGTTCTTTCACTAGTACATCAGCGACGGTTACGGCTTCTTGATTTGAAATCGCATACGCCTCCGCCCATGTTGTGAAGTAGTCCATGCAAACCAGAATATTATATCGATTGCCATCATCGGTTATCGAAAATGGCACAGCAATGTCTATGACAATCCTCTCGAACGGGCTACCCACGTTGTACCTCATAGGGACTCTCGGCTTTCGATGCGGCCCATTACTTACGAAACAGACGGTACATTTACGGCACCATTCTCTGACGTCATCGCTGTAGTTCACCCAGTAGAACGGCTCACGAACCCTCTGTAGAGTCTTGTTCACTCCTAGATGCCCTCCTGAAGTCCCATCGTGTAAGTATCGCAGTACTTCTGGAACTCGGCTCTTAGGAATCACTAGCTGACCCCACCAACCCCAATAAGCCTTCAAGGTTTGTGATAATGGGGCTACTTCTTGCCAAGTGGGGCGAAGATTTGCTTCCTTCCATTCCCGGAGTTTTCGATGCTCTGGATCCCCCTCTTGTTCCTGATGGACTGTTGCAGTCAACCAATCATCACTGACGACAGTAGTTCTGTTAATGGATGCTTCTTCAACCTCCAAACGACTACAATGGGGGCGCCCAGGAGGACAGGGTCGTCTGGACAAGACATCTGCATTCGTTTGACTGGTCCCAGCTCGATGTTCCTGTGACTTTGGAGGTCCTGACTTGGCAACCCCCTTTGTTCGCTTACGGTCCCTCTGAGTACGATCCAGCTTCCCACAGTTCTCTCCTTGAACCGATTTCTTTGTCTCGTCCAAGATATCCCTGATGGCACCGAGTAGGGCTTCATCAGCTTCTTTTCTGCAGTTCTCGATTTTGTTGTCATCGTCATCCATGGCTCGAACTGTCAGAGATATGTGGGAATCTTCTGTCGCGGATTTGAATTTCAACGCGACTGTTACTGCATCAATAAGGTTCTTGAGCCGACTCAGACGCACCTTTCTCTGGTTTCTTCATCTCTTAAACCATCGACGAATGTTTGTACAGCTAGACAGAGATTCGGGGGCTGACGGGTAAGCGCAATGAACCAATCTGTCAACGTCCGCTTCGAATTTCTGCAGGCTGACTTTCTGTCGACGATCTGCGATCGGAACACCTGCTCCAGATGTGCGTGACCATATCGCATGTCGAGACGTTTGATGAGATGATCGTAGTTATCGGCCTCACCCTCCAGCCATTTGCTTTGGCTGCTGCTTCAAACTGTTTCAAGTATCTCGACCACGGTGTAGGCGGCTTCACTCGATTCGCAATTGTTACTTTGTCTGTAGCTATTTTTGTCACGAGCTTCTCCTCCAGTTTCTCCAGTCTCAGGTCCCTTACTTGAAGTTGCATCTTCAGTTCTTTTATATGGCCCTGCAGCTCATTCATTGTTGTTTCCATTTCTTCTTTTTGTACGGCAATTTTGTCTTGATGAACTCCGATCTGATCTTGCAGAGCCCCGATCAGCGCCAAAAACCCTTCTTGCAATCTTCGTCCAAATATCTTCATATTCCGGTTCCACGAAGATAGAAGTCTCTGGATCCTCGCCGAGGTAGATCAGGTACTCTTTGAGACGGAGCTGGAGTACCGCTTTTGTCCCTGCTGTCTCGAGATCCCTCTCTTCCAACTCACGTTTCAAGTCTGCTACCTTCAGTTCACTAAATCTCTTAATTTATCCACTGCTCGTTCACAAAAGCCCAACTAAATTAACAAATCCTCGCTTTCGACACCAATTGTTACGATCTTCGTGGGTAAAAGTGAACGACGACCGACTTTTAACTTGTTAACTAATTTATTTGAACAAACACTGACACTTATTACAGACTAATTTATAACAACTATTTATTTTGTAGGTTATGAATGATGTTCACGTAACGCGACTTCGTATTCAACTGACTTTTGCCATTATCTGGCCATGTATATATATCGTGTTTGACTTGTTCTCGAACTTTCTGGAACTGTCATTCTTCTGTCATATCTCTCCATCTGATAGCTCCCAGGACATTTCATCCTTTTCTGTTCTAAATCTTTCACGGACAATCCAGAGCTATCTGAAATTTCCAATACAGGCGGATATTTCAATATCGGAGATACTTCTTGTTGACTTCGCCGAATTCCATTACAATATCTATAAAAAATATGAAACAGTACGTGGAACAAAAAACCTTCTTTTTTTCCTTTTCATTCCAAATATACGTTCAAACACCTACATACAAACACATAGCAACAGGAGCATACAATAATGTAACAAGGTGGAAAAAACGTTATAAATGAGGAATGAGTCGTATGACCCAGCGTTGCCAGATGGCGACATGGCGAAAAATAGGTTCATATATAAATGTAACTAGAATCAATCAATGAAAAACAACATCCACATCATGAATAATATTATATCTGAATATTGATATTTACCTTGTCATGTATTGGGAATCCAAGTATTTTGACATGTCTTGATGCACGCACTGATTTGTCACCTGTTTACTACGTAACGACTGATCGAAAATATCTTTCGGCTATTCGAATCATGGAAATATCTTTATCTTTCGATCAAACAGAGTTCGTTTGCATACAGAAGTCGATTGAGAAGTTAGATTTTATGGATCTTCGTGTGTTGCCATATGGCAACGCGAGGACAATTCGGGTTTCTATTCGAGGCCCGGGATTCCGAGACTTCGTGCAAAGTTCATCAGTTTCTTAGAAGCTAGGTTCCTGATATCGGAGGGCTCTGAAAAGGCCCATTCCAGGAACTTGAGCGCCTTTTGCAGAAGAGTGAACAAAGGGGTTTTGAGGGCCTGAAATTTGGCCTTGTATTTCCACACTCCAGCTCTTTTATCCATCTTGGATCCATCAGTATACCATACTGATGCATCCCTTCCCAGTTGAGGTCCGTTCTCTGTGCAAATTTGGTGGTTGTTTATGACCACTTGAAACTGCATTTCGAATTCGTACCCAACTGGCATGATATCTGACGGTTTAGACATGGATTCTAGGGAAATATTTCCCAAAATTTTCAAGTATCCAATCCGATTTCCTGATTCGAGATTTTCATTACATACAGGTGCAATGGTGGATGGTTCAGCATTATCTCTGTGGGGCACGTGAATATTGCTCCTGTGATTCCCAGACAAGCTAGCCGCTGCACTGCAGCTCGACTTGTGCCGAAATTTGTTGCATTTTTGGCTACCATATCAATAAGCGTAGGTGACCATGGGTTTGATGATCGTTTGGTATGACAAATAGATCAATTTTGGTTTCAGACCCCATGTCTTGCCAAATACTCTGCGGCATGTACAACTTGCCGCTATACCTCTGGAAAGAATGTGGTTGAGTTGGCTATTCCATGTCAGTTTTTGGTCGATTATTACGTCCAAATATTTAACTTCTTTGGATAAAGTGAGATGGATTCCATTCAGAATTGGGGATTTAAGTGCATACTTTCGCCTTTTGGTGAATGGAACTAGCACTGTTTTGCTAGGATTGACATTCTCTTCCTTCCTCTGCACACCAGTTTCTTATTGTGTTAGGGCTACTTGAATGCGATTGGAAAATATTCCGTCATGTTAGCTCCTAAAGGTGACAATCAGGTCATCGGCGTAACCTTGAGTCGTGAAACCAGAATCATGTAGCTTTACTATCAGGTTGTCGACAACCAATGACCACAGCAAAGGCGATATAACTCCCCATTTGGGACAACCTTATTCTACTGTCATCCTGACCGACTCTTCCCCGGCAGACGCCACAATGATTTTGCTTTTTAGTATTGATCGAGTGATCCAGATATGGAGGCATGCGAGGTGTTATCAAAAGCGCCCTCCATGTCGATAAAGGCACAAAGAGTCATATCTTTTTCCACGAATGTCTTTTAAATACTATTACACATTTACATTGTAGAGCCCCACTGAGCAATGTAATATTTGTTCAATATTACAGCAACCCAACAATGCAAGGTTGTAATGTTTGTCGCTACCTTACTGCAAGATTGCAGCAACCGCTGAAACGGACCTTCCCTAATATAACAAATTCAATATTTCTTGATAACACATTCTAGCAAGGTTCCTGCAACATTACATATAAATTGAATAATTTTTTTTTTTTTATATTTTGAATGTAATGTTTTCAGTAAGGTTACTGCAATATAACATGTGATGTATATGAAATTTACATATTGAATATTCCTACTACCACCTTGTTGCAATATGGCAGTGACTACTCAATAGAAAAGTATGTGTGAAGCATATTGAAATCTTGAGAATAAAAGCACAAATTTCAAACATAAAACATATAATTCACAAAATGAACGCAAAATACACAAAAAATGAAATAAGTGATAAACTAAAATTAACATCCACAAAATACTTCTTGAAGTGGCAGCCCAATATTCAGTAGGAAAACTGAAACAAAAAACTACAGATGAAATATGGTGATAATAATAAAATCAGTAACTTGATCTAATCATTATTGACCTCTGAGTATATGGCAATCACCTTTTCTTTTCTATTCTTTGATTTTATCAAAACGACTATACAACTTCACGTAAACATTTTATGGACATTTGCGAAAATTTCTTACGATGATTCTGTTTCTAAAAACCTCACATTCAATATCACGATAAAAAAATGCATCTTACCTTGGAACTATCCATGTGATGAGAGTGCACTTTATCACTTACTCCAATATGTCAGTTGAAAGGAAACCTGTGCAATAGTCTTGTGAATTGCAAACCGATACACAAGGAACAAAGAACTTGACGAAACAACAATGGCTGACTGTCGATGAGACTGATGCGAGATCTCTGATGAGTCTGATGCAATGATCCTCCAATGATCGAACCGATTCCACCCGATACAACACGAGTGAAAATGTAATGAAGTTACAAGGTTTAGGCAATATTACAAATGAAATTGAATAAAAAATTAAATTCATAACTTGCTATAAAATTGTTTATAGATTGTTCATAGGATGTTGCGAATATATTGAACTTTTATAGTTGAGACAATATTGCAATTAAAACTTGATCAAAAGTTACTTTTGTAACTTGCAATGCATTTGTTGATGGATGGTTCATGTAATGTTACAAATGTAATGAAGTTACAAGGTTTAGGCAATATTACAAATGATATGAAATCAAATATTGAATTTATAACTTTCTATAAAATTGTTCATAGATTTTTCATAGAATGTTGCTAATGTAACGAACTTCTATAATTGAGACAATATTGCAATTGAAACTCGATCAAAAGTTAATTTTGTAATTTGCAGATCATTTGATAGTAGGTTTTTCTGTTATGATTGGGAATATAACATTACAAGAAGCGTTATGCAATATTGTCATGCTATATTATGGGAGCAAGCCGCAAATAATATTGAAGCAATATTTTGTAACATTGCATGTTCAGTGGGGCATTTATCGTGGATTCACTGTTTCTTGTTGCTTTTTGGTTCGTCCATTGGACGTCTTCTAGTCTTTGGTATAAACACCACAACGGCCTCTCTCCAAGCTTGCGGTATATAACCGAAGATTAAGCTGGACTTGAATAGCCTTTTCGAAGAAGGTTCTATTATTTCGAGGCCATGTTACAGTAAGGCGGGGAATATTCTTTCCTTTCCTGGCGACTTTTTGATATCTCATTTAATTCTTCCAGCTGTGAAGATCTTCCCAGCTAGGCTTCTGCTAGATCTGTTGAGGTTGTGGACAACCTCTTCCAGGTGAGCGCTTTATTGCTGTTTGTTCTCCACAACTGTTTTGGAACCAGGAAAGTGTGTCTGCAGGAGAACACTCAATCTATCCTTAGGGTTATCAGTATATCCCCCGTTCGGCTTTCTGATCAGACCGATATGCCAAGTGTTCTTTCGAGAGAACTTTCTGAAGACGTTATGCTGGAGCTAATTCGGTCATCCCCTCACACATTTGCCTTCATGTTCTTCTTTTCGGTTTTCTAAGTTCTTCATTATACTCAGAAAGAGCTGTTTTGTAGTCTTTCCAGTATCCCAGACTCTTAGCTCTATTGAAAAGTCTTCTGACTTTTTTTCTTAGTTTTGCTAATTCTTTGTTCTTCTTACTTCTTCTAGTAATTCCTCGTCTTTTATTTCTTGTGGTATATATTTTGTTTGATTTTTATTTGATCGCAATACACTTTATACGTAAATGGTAATTCGAGATTTTATTTTTGTATCTACTGTATGGTATACCTCCTATACTAAAGACTATGCGCATTAGTGAAGCCGAAGCCGTTCTCACCGTCCTCAAGGAGATACTTAGTAGTTTAGTTTAACCAGTAGCTGTTTTGAAGTTCGGATAATCAATGTAGAAAATCTTGTTTCGATATTCGATCATAGGAAACACATTTCAGTACAACTTGTTTGGTAAGTGCGAATTTTTAATAAAAAATCTGACCTGGTGGCAGCACTTCATTTTATAAAATAATCACGCTATACGCACAGGGTACGTTATTATAGAGAATAAACGGGCAAGATATAAAGAGTTCCAAGCCTGCTATCACAAATGGAGATGGATGAAACCATCGAGGGTTGCTATATTACAAATAATGGAAATCAATGAATATTCATATTGTTTTGCTCCCCGTTTATCACAACTGTTGGCTGCGGTGGGATGCTTCAATTTATTTTAGGGGGTTTGTAATGAGGGTTGAAGTAAAACTCTAGTAGAGAGAGAATTTTTGTGATTTTTTTGATCGATTGGTTTCGTTCATATTGTTCTTTGATACATTGAAGTCTGACGTTTCAATTCTGGTAGGCAGTTGCAATGAGAGTTTGCAGAAAAGTGTCACTGAAAAAAATATGTTATGTCAGTTTGTTCGCTTGATTGAGTCTATTGTTTTACGGTTGATTGGTATGAGGTAAAATGTTATCATTTTCGAACGGAGTTGCGTTAAGGATAACTAATAGGTTATTATTTCAATGAAGGGTTGAAGGAAATGTGAAAAGTTATTTTTTCTGTTTGCAAATAAAGAATTGAATAAAATGTAAAAGTTTTTTTTTGTTTGAGGATTCTCATTTTGTTTCACTTGTTTGTTGTTAATTTCCAATAGTTTGTTGAGATAAAAAAGAGAAGGAAGTTAGGATGGTGAGATATCCCAATGTAACATCCCCAAGAATTGGAATTCTGCAAGTTCCTCATGCATACTGAATATGTCCAACAATCTGTCATTAGTGAGATATTCTTCTCTTTTCTTCAGTCTAGGATATTTCGTGGATTAGTTTATTAATGTTTTTCTCAAGTAAGCAATCTATTCAGAAGTGGTATTTGTTTTTTATATCTAATATTTGTGGACCATAGTGCGAGACAGAGGAGGAATATTGAGAGAGCAAACAGGCATTGTATAGTCATATCATAAAGGTAACTAATAAATCAAAATGAGATTTGAAATCTCGAACGTCAACAAATCACCTAAAAAATGTTGAAAGGGTGGACTACGAGCAGAAAACAACTACTTTACTGGCAAATACCACGCAGAACATTCGATTACATTTACTCGTTTCATAAATGTTCCCACCAAATTGTAATGATAATCTCTTCGAAGATGTTCAAGGGGTCTTCCTGGTATTTTCAGACTGGATGAATCTGTTGATCATTGCTCAAATGCGGCGATTCAAAGACGAATCTCAAACCTGAACATCACAATAAATGTATTCTCCAAGGGTTATGCTATTCCTCATTTCAAAGCGATAATTATGTATAGTAGGACCAGGATTGCCCAAACATTGACAACTGTGACTGAAATATATACCACCATCTAATAACCACTGTATAAAATTGTGACTCACAATTTAGTTTCTACGAGGAGCAGAACTCTCCCCATTATCCAATTTACCCAATTAAAACTACAGCGGAGTGCTTCTCGATAGTTTTATTTCTGCGGTTGTGAGAACGGCAACCGACGTCGCTCACTGCTCAAGCTCATCAGTAACGACATATCCCTGCCGAGGTACGTGTATGCCCTTTGGTACCGGTACGACGTTGCGAAAATAGACAATCAACCATCCGTACGTCCACCTGTTCACCTGTGACGTCAACGCAAAGTCGCCGCGAGATCTCCGCCCGACAACTCAATGGAGTTGAAAAAATACATAATAATTATCGAGCTCTCGAGTGGGGCGTATACGTAACAGAATCGGAACTATAACATAACGTGGAGATAGCCGCGAGTGGCTAATACCATAAACGCAGCTTCTACGTCGACTTGAGATCAGAAGAAAGTCGGGTTGACAATCGAATATTTTCGTTCGCGAGAGCATTTCCGGCGGATCAGTTGTGCGGGACCGACTATAGCTACGTGCTTTGTGACAAGTCATTGGTAACAAGTGGTGCTGAGAGGAGGTCTAGCAGCTATTCGACAGGCCATTCTCAAGAGGAGAGTCGATGCAAGTAAGGCTTTCGTTGCGTTGTTGTTCGAGAAGTAGTACGGCGAAATCAAGAGTAGTTCGATGATTTCGTTCGCCATTCACCGATCTGAAACGTTCTCGACCTAACGAATGACCGTACTTTTATTTATTTCTTCCGATACTCTTACTCGAAAGTTTCACTATATTCTTGGATTTTCGGTCGCATTATATTCCTATCGGATTATCATCTAAACTGTTGATATGTGCATTCGAAACCACCTCAAACCTAATTCTCAACAATGAGAAAATCATCAGAATTTTTGCAACAAGGCACGACCTCATTAGTTTTCAGAATAAAAAATAAGCTTTCTGGATTGCCTCTTCCTAGTCTCGAACTCTCGTTGAACCTCATCTAATGCATATTTCATGAACACATAAATTCGAATCAATCTGTAGAAGTCTGAACAGGGTTTGAAGTAATATCGCTCGGACAAATCAATCAATTCAAAATGCGAGCTGCATATTTTATGCAACGTTATTATAGTTGAACCTATTGTGCTATCAACAACTTTTGTGAATACCTAACAACTCCGTTTTTATGATTGCTATTGGAAAAAACGAAAAAAAATGCAAAACATATTTCAATATTCAACTGATAATAATAATTAAGCGACTTTGTTCATCATTTCAGTTGAACATAACTCTGATTACCTATACTTTTTAAAATTGTCTGTTATTTTTTCACTTGATACAGTAAGTACAAGTACAAGACTACTATCGTTTTATTAAGTTCAGGTATATCGCGAAAAATACCTATTCGAATTTCCGAAAATAGCATTTCTAAGTGAGACAAATAATTGAAAATTCGATAACTTTCTCTCATAGATATTTCCATCAGGATACAACCTGATATCTGCAGATATCAGATACTTCTAACATGGTTTCAGAAGAGGACAACTTAGAACTTTTGGTGACATTGTATTTTTGATTGTTGATATTGGATACCTGAGAATTTAGATGATAAATCATCGAATGATGAAAACTATCAGGGGATAACATCAACGAGACATGATCCCAGAAATCACCGCATTGTATCCAGATGTCGAAATACATAATTTACCAGATACATTCTGCATAGTTCTCATTAAGTACTCCGTGGCATACTATACCAAATTAATCACTTTCCCACACAAATGTTTTGGTGGAAGCGTAATTATTATTTAGTAGTATGACCACAGATGCCGAAGCACCTCGAGATCTTCAATAGGGTAACCTTAGTTTCAAAATTTATTTCTATAGACCATCAAATGCTGAACAATAGATGGAATACATTGCGATCTATACTGGATATCAACGTTCGGACAAGCCTTGTACACAGTTTTGAAGACAGGAAATTTTAGTTTGTTATTTAAGGGATGATAAATAGAACGTTCAATTGACTGCGTTCAACGCCTCTAGATACAAAAATTGCAATTAGAATGACGCGAATTGTCTTGAAAATAAAATTATGCCAATTACTACATTTGTTGAGTAAATTACGAATGCTGGAACTTTTAGCACAATAGTCACTATGAACATGGTTTTTTAATACAAAAAAACTTTATTTTTGTAGCTAACTAAAGCAGAATTTTCTATTTTTGACTACACAAAAGAAAAAATCTATCATGTTCTTGAAAAAGCCAGCAAAGAAATGTTGGAAGACAGTAAAGGTATTGGAATTTTTTATGAAAGTTTGGAGGTTATATAGGCATCAGCGAGGGCATCAGGAAATACCTAACTAGTTAATGACTTCCAAGACTTCGCAGTTCGATTGAAAAAAATAATTCTGATAGGTCTCGAACTTGATGATAAATGGGTGACCAGTCTGAGCCCGTCTGGTGTGTGTGCCCAGAATCGTTCATTGAGGAATTATACACCTTGTTTTAGACCAAGAGCTCGCGTGAAAAATGGTTAAAGTAAATATTCCAAAGGTTTGATGCTTTTGATTGAAGTACCTCACAATAGTGAGTGTAACAACACCCGTCTGCCACCTTCAAGTGGGGGCATTATTTCGGGAGGGGGTGTTGAAAGGTACATTTTTTTGTCAATAGATTAAAGAAATTCTTCCAGGCTGAAATTCGGGACATTTGTTTCCTTTGTGATTGTGAACATTACTGCGCATTCAGATTTTGAGCAGACGGGGGCGTAATCGAAGCAGACGCCGTCAAAAATATGTCAAAAATGTCAAATGACAAAAATAAATATTCCAAATTGAATCTTGCATCAAATTATAGGAAATGGAAATATCTTCAACTTTTCTAGGAGAAAAAAGTTAGCAGACGGCGCCCTAGGGCCGGCAGACGCCCATTTGTCATGTGAAGTGTCTGCCATATTTTTTTTTCGGACGATATCTACACGGTGTTATTCCAGGCTGAAATTTGGTAATTTCGTTCAGTTTTTGGTTGTGAATATTACTGTGCTTTCAGATTTCGAGCAGACGAAGGCGTTATCGAAGCAGACGCCGTCAAAAATATGTCAAAAAAGTCAAATGACAAAAATGATTATTCCAACTTGCATTTTGCGTCAAATGATAGATAATGAAATTATCTACAAGTTTTCTTCGAGGAAAAAATCAGCAGACGGCGGCCCAGAGCCGGCAGACGCCCATTTGTCTTGGGAAATATATCTCTTGACTTTGGTCTATATAGGCCTAATTCCAATCTCTAACTGTATACAGGGTGTCCCCTCTCAATTGGAAAAAACTTCTGGGGCATATTGAGGAACCATAGACAAGCAGTTTGAGATAAGAGACTGATGTCCGGAAGTGCATGGTTTTCAAAATACAGGGTGTCAAAGTTTTTTTTCAAAAAACTTTTTTTTTATTAACATTTCAAAGACACGTTAACCGATTTTCTTGAAATTTGCTAGTGATGTAAACTTTAATAAGACGCTCAGTTAGCACTAATTAAATGTTAATTATGACTTCCAGTGGCGCCCCGGGGGACAGTGTCACGAATAAAAATGACAAAAAATATACGCTGCTGACTTTTTTTAAAAATTTATTATGGCTCTCCAAATACAGGGCGCTGAGCATCCCAGATTCAACAGGGTCTTTATATTATTAGGGGCTTTTCATATACAAATGGCCTTTTTCAAAGCTGTGGGAAAATATATAGAAGAATCGGGTGCACCTCACATACTATGTGAGGTAGACATACTGGCGCCAGGATCACTCAGAGGATTCATCACTGGGACGCAATGGGGACGCACTTTAACCGTTGCAAAAGAATCCATGAAATATTAGTGGCTGCTTTACAAACATTACACATAGAAGAATTCGTTAAAATTAAAATTAAAATGTCCGAGATAACTCGCGATTTGAAGAAAATCCATGATTTAAAAACGAAGGATATGTCAGAAGCAAAATATTTGGAAGATTTTATGGATTTTGAGGTTTTACAATGACTTGAGCAATGTGAGTGAAACCCATCCTGGATTACAAGATCATTTAATACAAGGAGGTTTCTCTATTCGCCGTACTGATAAACCTTTTTCACGATGTCCAATAGATCTCACATTGGAGCAAACGATAAATAGAGATGCCGGAAATAAAATGACAGGCATAACGTCCATGACAAACTCAATATCTGCCAGAAAGAGGTGGGGATTGAGTCACTCATTGAGGACTTCAATTATCTCTCACCTATTTGAAAAATTTAATTCATCTGGAAGAGAAATAACAGATGAGTTAAGGCCTCATGTTATCAAAAACAACTGGAATGCATACAACAATGTTTTGAATGGAATCAAATCATTTTTGAATCCATTGATAGTTTATTTGATATTAGTACAGGAAAATCCGCGAGTACAGAAACGAAAAACTTTTTATTGAATGCTATGAAAATCGGAGAAATATCAAGAAATTCTTTCATCACAGAATGTAATGATGATGAGAATAGATTCGAACGGCCTATATAGAAGGTTAATGTCAAAACATTTGCAACAGATTCGAAACCCTTGGTATGTAAATATGAGAACAACAAAATGAAAGAGGTAAAATTCGAACGAGATTTATTTGGGAGAATTTTAGTTCTTGCAGTGCAACATGATATAGATCTTGAAACTATTTTGAAATTCCCATTAACACCAATACCGCTATCTTTGAGCCATATGGATGGGTCTATGAATAAAACAAATAAATCAAATCTGCTTCAATTATATTAGAGAAGAAGAGTATTACCGATTCATCACCTAATGATATAACTTGGACGATTGTCGATGGTTTTTATTTCATGTATCAAGACATATACTGGTGAAGCTTTGTAAATCAAAAGGATCTCGAGTGGACCTTATATTTGACAAGTTTTCTCATCCATGGATTAAGGATATCGAAAGAGAAAGAAGAGGCGCAGAAAACACTGTTTATGTAATTTCTGGCCCTAACCAAAAGAGACCACAGAACTTCTACAAAGCCTTACGCAACCCTTCCTTCAAAACTTCCCTAGTCAATTTCCTAATACAAGACTGGACATCTGACGAATATATTCAAATTATTGGAACAAAAACTATTTATGTGACTTGTGGCGATGACTGTTATAAGTTCACTGCAGGAGATGGTAACATAAAAAAGAGTCTTCACAATGAACTAAGTTGCCAACATGAAGAGGCCGATACCAGAATCGCTTTCCATTTGTTTAACATCGTGGGGGATTCTAAGGTCATTATAAAAGCTTCTGATACTGACATTCTCATAATTTTATTGGGAAATATGGATATAATAACAAACAAACGACTTCAAATATGGATGGAATGTGGTACGTTGTCCAAGAACAACCTAAGATTGGTCGACATCAATAAAATTGCATCCGTCCTGGGACCCAATTTGTGTAATGCTTTACCAGCGTTCCACGCCTTCACAGGATGTGACTACACTGCCTCATTCGCCAGAAAAGCGAAGCTGGCTCCGTTCAAATTACTGGAAAAGAGTAAAAAGTACCAAGAAGCTTTCAGTATAATGGGAGAGAGTGAAACGCTGTCTCATGGAACAATTGAAGGTATGCATCGATATGCAATAGTAATTCGATATATAACTAATGTTGTAATTTTTCCAGATTTAGAAGAATACGTATGTGAAATGTATGGAAAACGAAAATTATCCAGCGTCAATAAGGCAGAATTTTCTTGGATTGCTACAAGCCAAAATCTAATCAATCTCCTTTCGGAGGTATCAAGAATTTTGAAGCTAGCCGTATTCCTCCATGCAGAGATACATTGATTTGTAAAATACGCCGGACGAATCAAATTGCAGCTATTTGGAAATCAGCTTGTATCGATAAACCAAAATTCTTCGATCCGGAACGAAATGGATGGATTATGGAACACGGTGAATACAAAATAAAATGGTTCGAAAGCGAACAGTTTCCGCAAAAGCTAACTGAGGTGCTTGTAGCCGACGATTCAAGGGAAATTGATAATATCAGTGAACCTGAAGACGCCTACAGTAGTGATGATGATGATTAGGTTAATGGCATATTCCCACCATGGGTTTCGTTCTATTGTGTTTTGTTTTTTTATTTTTTATTTTCTACTTTTCATGATGAAGTTTGTTTTCAGTTTTTATTAAATCTATGATGTTGTAGTTGTAGTTGATTGAACGCTGTTTGAATGTTTGAATGTATATCATATTTATTTTTGAATTTTGAATGATTTTGGACCCTTTTTGCATATACGAGAAGGGGGGCTTCGTAGTTGATGCCATAGTTTCATCAATATTCGAAACCATAGCAGATAATACTTCCAACCAAAAATATAACAAATGCCCCAAGTTTCATTCTAGAATGACGCAGTTATAGTATCATCCGAAAAAAAGATATTTCCCAAGACAAATGGGCGTCTGCCGGCTCTGGGCCGCCGTCTGCTGATTTTTTCCTCGAAGAAAACTTGTAGATAATTTCATTATCTATCATTTGACGCAAAATGCAAGTTGGAAAGTGGCAATGAGAAAGTGTCTTTCGTTTTCCTACATCTCTTAAAATAGATTCAGACAGAAAATAATAAAAACGAAATCGGCAAATTTCGGTTTTTTAGGCATATCTCCGGAACTTCTCGGAATTTTGCAACTTTCTGAACGGCATATTTAACCATCTTCGTATCTCTTATGGTCTCGGAGATCCCCATGATAGACATCCTTATCTTGGACACAGTGTATTTCAATTGCCCTGTAGCATTCAGTATTTTTTTCTGAATATATCACGAGTCAATAATAGTATATACGTAAATAAAATGTGAGAAATAATTCGGGAATGATATTAAAGGAAGAAGTATTACAATAAAATTTCAAAATTTTGAACATTTATAGAAATTACTTGTGAGAATTCTTCAAATGGTCCCCGAACATCCTGAATACTTCTAGACTAGCCGCTCCATGAGTTGTAATTGCAAATAAAGGAGGTATTTGTCGACGTTCGTTGGTAATTTTCTGAGTTGGTTAAACTCCATTCTTAAATAACCCTCTGACCATAAATCGTGTTGGTGTGAGTTCATTACCATCCATCAAAATTTTCATTTTTCCAATTATCGTCCACCATGAGAACTAGCCAAATCTTTGTAAAACTGATTGTTATATCATCATATATTGATTAGTGATCTGTGAGCCTGATAGACAATGTAAAATATATGTTAGTCTTCAGTCAATAATCGATGATATATATGAGTGTGCCTAACATCCATGAAAAATGGTCCATGCACACCAAACTTTTGTACTAAACTTTTAGTATATAGCGAATATACTGTTATTACCTACTCAATGTACACATTCTTCTGGCCAAATTATTCTGGAAAAAGCGATCTTGTTGCAAATTACAAAACTGCGTAGGTATTATTCTTGCAATCCTTGAGAAACAAGAATTTCTATTTGGTTAAGATTTAATGCACTGTTTCTCGATGTAATCGAACTATCGTACATTCAATAGAATATTGAATTCTATATTATGATCTCCTTTCCAGGGAATTATTTCTATAAGAGTCAAAGTAAATTTGAATTATATCTGTTCGTGTAGGAGCTTTGAAACAAACATTGAAATTATTTCTGAAATAAACCTATATCATTTTGACAACTTTATTGATTATGCTGTTTAATATTGTCATAGTTAACTTCACGTTTATTTTGAAACGTGATAAAAAAATCACCGTCACCAACTTCTGATATATCGAGGGCAGTGAAAAATGTCTCATAATATGCAGAAAAAAAATCGAATCGGATGTAATCCATTCATCTTTTTTTTAATTTAAAACAGCTTGCAGCATGTATATTCATTTAATGCATGAGAAAACTCTTTGTCACGAAACAAATATCTAAATTTGTACATGATGACATGTAAATTAAAGTGCTTCATCATACAAATATTTGATATAGATCAATGACTATAATAATGAAGTAATCGACAAATCGCAAACCATTAATTGAGATAAAAATAGTAAGTATAATAATATTTGAGAGTCAATTAGCTTGACATTTGCGTACCAAATGCAATCAATCATTCATGGGATAAAACAACATGAAGGTGGATAATGATGATCAATATGATGCAATCCATCGATGAATAATTGGGCACTCTAGAATTAAAAGTGTCTATGAGTAGGTCACCATATTGGGATTGTCAATCTTGATTTTTCAATTTTCATGAATGGAATATGTCTATCGAGTATTGAGAAGCTTTTTTATGTCCATAAAATAATAACAATCTGAACGAAATCAACATTATTATTATTATTATGTGAAGTTTTTTGATAGTTTTCGTAAATTCCCTGGATTGTTCGTGTCCTCAATTGAATCAGTAACTTTTTCTCGATAACAATCTATACCTACTCCAATGTACGTGCATGGCTGTTCCACATTCCTAGTAGATATACCTACCATAAAATTCTTAGGTGTAACCCTAGATCAAAAATTAGCCTTGTAAGCACATATGAATTCCTCAATTTATAATCCATGAATGTTATGTACTTGTGATTATCACTTCGTGACTACTGCGAAACTATATATAATTTCACCTTTTTTTTTTCAAATAAAAATTCTCTCTACCAGAACCACTCGAGCTTGAAATTTCCAGAAATAAGTCTCAATCAAGAATATTCCGGGGAGATCATAAATTTACGTTATACCTACGTTATCGTACGTTATTAACCATTTCTGGGTAAAACCCTAAAACAAGTCGTTTTTTTATTTTCGAATGTGCATTCTTTCAGATATCTTTTTCGTTCGTGACCTCATATGTGGAAGCGTGTTGACGTCATCGAAGTTTTTTTTATGGAATACCCTGTATTTGTCAATCTTGGTGTTTTTTTTTTGCTGAGCTGATTCACAATTTGCAAGTCAAGTTTATACAAACTATAATATGGATTTTGTTCAAAATATTGTTGGTTCCTTCGGAAGGAGATACCTACTCAATATTCATCCACATCGAACAATGTACTTATACCTTCAGAGGAAGGGTCAGCCAACTTCGTATTCAGATTCCTCATTCAATTTTGAGGTGGAACGTTATACTGTATCAAACTTTCCATTTTTAAATGGAATTATGTAAAGTGGCCAATGTTGTTGTACTCGACTTAGTCCCCAGAAGTTTCGGTAGGCCCAATTCAATCCTATGACCAATTTTCTAGATGCAAGGGTGGTCATTTTGATAATTGCCCAGGTTTTTGGAATTTTTTTTCACTAACTTACGAAATAGATTGAATTTCTGTTGCGAACATACGTTAATGACGTATGACGGTAGCCATTTTCTACTGTGACATCAGGAAAGCATATTATCGACAGAACGAAAATTAAATTATATTTTCAAGGATTATTTCAAAACCCTGTACCTACTTATGAAGTAAAGAAGGTGATACCAGTGACATACGTGTGTCTCTAAGCTCCAAAATATACAAGGTTTATTTGTCTTATTTTATTTCAAGAAAATTTTGAAATTTCTCTGATGAAATGTAACAATTTTCTCACTATGTGATAATTTTCATAAGGTCTTCAGAGGTATAAGAATTCTCCGATCATTTGACAATTCTCTGCGATACAGGGTGTTAGAGTAGAAATCTGTTGATTCTATTAGTTTTTTTTTAATTGGAATGCTAGATCAACTTTTTGATGCGTATATAAGTTCAAAAAGAGTTTTGGCTAGATTTTCATCAGAAAGTACCTATACAGATGAAATATTTATTGTAACAGGGTGATTCACTAATAGATTAGATATTTGCAAATACATTCTACAGTTGCAAAATAGTACTGTTTCCATTCACCAGGAGGCGAAAGTACCAAATTAAAACCCCAACTCTGAATGGAATCCAGTTCACATTTTCCAAAGAAGTTGAATATTTGGGCGTAATAATCGACCAAAAACTGACATGGAACAGCCAACTCAACCACATTCTTTTCAGAGCTATAGTGACAAGCTTTTTTTTTGGACATGCCGTAGTCTTTGGTAAGACATGGGGGTCTGAAACCAAAAATGAGCTATTGGTCTTGCCAAACGATCATCAAATCCATGGTTGATTGATATGGTGATGGCCAAAAAAACAACGAATTTTGGCACAAGTCAAGCTGCAGAACTTGCAGCAGCTAGTTTGTCTGGAAATAACAGGGGAAATATTCACTTGCCCCACTGCAGCCTTAGAGGTAATCCAGGACCTTTGTACCTTCAGACTGAGCCAGACAATGAATCAGGCAAGCGGATTGGACACATAAACATTTTAGAAAATATTTCCTCAGAATCTGAGTCATGTCTGAGTCAACAAATATCATGTCAGTAAGGTACGACTCCGAAATGCAGTTTGGAGTGGTCAGTGTGGTATACTGGTATACTGATTGATCCAAAATGGATAAAAGGGCTGGAGTGGGAGTAACAGTGCCCTTTGTGACACCCTTACAATTTTTCAAGCAGAAGTACATGCTATAGAGATATGTTCCCAGGAGTGCTTCGAATGTGACACTCGGATTGTATATAGAAATCTACATTTTATCAGATAGCGAAGCAGCACTAACAGGTCTGAATTCATACACTTGTGAGTCTATAAGCTGACTTGAAACTGTGAACAATCCCTGAGAGTCCTGAGACAACTGGTAGCGAAGAACCTGGTCAATTTGAAGTGGGTGCCAGGTCACAAAGGGAGTTGAAGGCAACGAGAAAGCAGACTGCCTTGCCAAAAAAAGACAAATACACAATTTCCCGGCCCAGAATCCTTCTGTGGACTCTTCAAGGCCCACTTGAAAGAAGAGGTTCGACGTTGGTATGCGGATAAAATGAATTCCCCGACAAAGATAAGCGAAGCAACTAGTGAGCCTTTCGTCAAGGAAACCTTAACAGTTACTCCAGTTGAACAAAAAAGACATATAACTCCTCACGGGACTGCCCAGCGCTCTTCTTCAAGAGGCTCAAAATCCTGGAAGGGGCCTTCTCAGTAAATTGATAAACTTTGCACGAAGTCTCGGAATCTTATTCCTCGATTAGATTAAGGGTTATGCACAAAGATCTTATAAGTCGATGTGTTCGAGAGGCTGCACAGCCTTAGGTGAAGACCCCCTCACAATTTACAATCCGCAACAAATATGACAAATATGACATCTGATAGGATGACCATCAACGCCGGTGTTCAACAAGGATCTGTTTTAGAACCAACTTTATTCCTACTACACATCAACGACCTGTTAGATAGCTGTCCTATCCATAACTTTGTGGATGATCTTTGTGCTGCTTTTGCTGCTTTCTTATCTAGAGCCCATGTGTCATCTAGGGAAACCAGAGATGCAAGGCAGAGACAGATCGATGCTCCTAATGGAGATTCGACTGAATTGGGTTCCGATAATATCGTGGAGTTTAATGCAACCAAAACTGAAAAATTCAGACCTTACAATGCCTAATATGCGTAATGATGGCACGACTGTTCTTAGGCAAACCAGACAGATGCATGCTGGACACGCTTTCATTGTCAAGCTCAAGACCTGCCCAACTACACTCTATCAAACTCATTTTTCACATGAAAATTGAGCGAATCGCATCTGCTTTGACCACATTAATAACTATATATTTCATATGTACCAACCTACCCCTGTATACAACCCGTTCCCGGTCTGACCTACAACACTTCGAGTTGCTAGTAATACCATATGATGTTTTCACCTCATGTCTGCAGAAATATGAGGAAAATCAAAATTCAAACAACATATTTCTATGAATAATTTCTACATACATACATATTTTTACTTAAATTCGAGTTTTTTTATAGAATTTTGATATATTAACTCAACTTAACCCTTATATTATTTTGATTAAAAGTTACCTCGTCATATCCCATCGATCTTCGATTCTGAAGAAACCTTGTAGTATATATCATAATATTCACAATGACAATGAGTACTTACCTTACCAATAGTATGAATAGACAACTTTGGAACGGTATATCTCCCTTAGTATGAATTTTGGGCCATCTGTTTATTCATCAAACTATACTCTTTTTTTAATGTACTATCACCCCCAGAAAGCTTGGTACACATTTTTGACTCTCCCTGTATATTTTTGCAAAATGCGAATTGGACGAAGTATCAAAATTTTAAGAAAAAGAAACTCATCCAATTGAAAATATAATTATGTTGAATAAGATTGATATCATTTCAAAGTATAATATAGACATAATGAAAGTGATCTGAAAGCATTACGTCAGATCGGTGAAAACCATTTTGGTGTAAATCACGATATGTTCGAATTCACACGCGAATAATTATGTAACTCGTTTCATATAATAGTGTACTGAATATCCTGGGAAATATGGATGCATTCCAAATGTGAAAAGAATATCATGGTATAATAGAAATGCATGATTTTAATCTAGAATAGAAATGAACGATGCATTCGCATTCCATATTGATTTTTCAGCATTAACATTGGACAGCTTGTGAAAATGAGACTTTTTCCCTTCAAATAATATTTTTATATATAAAAATCTAGCTACTGTTGATGACATATTTGTTCGCGGAATCATTGTTATTTCTCAGTAACCAGCTGAAAACAAGAAATGCTCTGTCGACGATGCCAAATAAGCATTTCCATAATGATGGTAAATATTCCGAAAATACACAAAGTTATGAGAAGAATATGTGTAGTTGTGAACTAGACTGAGTCCTCGACTGAGTCACTATTTCTTATATAAAACTATATCTGTCAAACATGCCCATTATTATGTTGTGATCAATCATATGGTGAAAATAGATCATTCCGAACCTAGCTTCACCCTGTAAACAAAAATCATTGAAAAAATTATTCGCTTATTTCCTAATGGTACCCTAATTCTCGAAACTATACTTTTTTCAAGAATCCACCATATAGTTGACTGTAGACAGAGCTATTTCAGAATTGACGAATCAATGAATATTCTCACACAAAAATACGAGCTGAACTCATAGGTGAAGTTATTCTTGATTGTTTATTTTCCTTTTTTTTTTGTTCCGATTGCCAAGTATTGGAAAATAGACTCTAGACACCTGCAACTCATTTGGCAATATGCATATCCGGAATCAATTATGAGATCTCAGGGATAATTGGCAGATAGCGAAGGAAGTGATGAATCAAATTCAATGTAAGTTTTAATCAGGTTATCAACGGCTAGGTATAGTAGGTATACTGAATCGGTGGTTATAGACACGGAAATTTGTTGGAATCGAGTCAAAAAATTTGCGAAAAACGAGTTCTGTTTCGATTATCTCACTACAGTATATACACTGACAAAAAATTTTCATCGTCACAGCAGATTTTTCCGCTGCGATAGCCACAAATTTTTGCTACATAGGAAACAGGAAATATCTTTACCACTGCAGAAGAGAGCACTTAACTGCTAACGTCTACCTGTGGTAGCACAGCTACTTTATAAAGAACTTGTTTACAGTTTGAGCTAAGTAACTTTGCTGTCGTAATAAAGATACTCTCCTGTTATGAAAGAGTTACTATGCTATAGTAGGAAAGAGGTTTAATTCTATTATTTTGTTGTTGAAAAGTAGATAACTAATACAGGAGAGATATTTGTTGTTGATAAAAAGAATGCTCACTGATACAGGTAAGAGTATTTATTAGAAGAGCAAAGTTCTTGCCTAGAGCAGCAGAGTGTTTTTTAGCCAGTGGAAGTTAATTATCTCACAATAGCAAAGATATTTGCTGGAAATATCCTCGAAAGTGGTACCATTTAGCGCATTCAACAAAACTAGAATGTGAACGAAGTTTAATCAAACACCTTTATGTTCATCAATCGATATTCAAATTATTGCCAATTCCTGAAAATTTAAAGATTTGATCAAAGTTTGTTCATTCTAGTTTCACTTTCGAAGAGATTCCCCTCAAATATAATGCTATAGTAAGAGAATTAACTTCCACTTGCTGATAAATTCCTTTTAGACTGTATCATCCTATAACATCATGATTGTTTAAGGGATTAAGAATTTTAATGAAACAACAGTATGCAAAATTTAATCAATTTATTCACCTATATCGGTACTTTATCAGTCTCAAAAAACTCATTTATGAGTATAGGTAATAAACAAAAAATAGATTTATTCGGAATGTCAGGGCACATTCATTAATAATTATATATCAGAACCGAAAATCAACTGAATAAAAAAATAAAAACTCAGAATTATTTTAAATCTCATAGAAAACTATTGATCTATCGAGGCATAAATGTACACACTCAGTATGTATATATACCCACGATATTTCACTGTCACAAGAATGTATTTATCAAAACGATGTATGTTCTCAACCACATAAGCCAATACTTATTTCCATTTACGTCTTCCATATACGTTGATCAGAATTATGACATACTCAGAACTGTATACGAAATTACCTGAGAATTCCTTATTTTACATGTGTACGAATATCGAATGATCAAAACCACCGATGCTCTCTCTCTCTTTTTTTTTTTTTTTTTTTTTTTTTTTTTTTTTTCCTGCGTTCTCACACTCTCTCTTTTCCTCTCTGTCTATCTCCCTTCATCATAGGCATAACTCCTAAATAATACATTCCAGGTTGAGGACTACAATTCAAGCTGTGCTTAGGTAGCTCAACCTGGTGTTACTCTGCTTACTTTGTTCTTTATATGTACTAGCACTGTGTTTATGAAACTTGAATAAATTTACTTACTATTTAATGGATGAAATAGTAAAATTATCAATTTAAACAATATCAACGGTTTCAAAAATATCAGTTCTTCAAATGAAATACAATTCATCCTGTTACTTCGTTTCACCAAGAAGGAAAAATAATGTTCATCATCATCAATCATACCTCGAAATTTGGGGTCTTATTATCGTCTTGATATTGCTTCGAAGATAATACTGAGAAAGTATTATTCTCGGTATTATTATACTTTTGAAATACCTATCACAATAATATTCATGATGGCAACTATAATAAGAAATCTCAGCTTTCAAGGTATATGCTTTAAAATGATCGTCGGCCATCTCTCAAGATCACTTGATTTGTATATAGTTTATATACACACGATGAACCATATACACGTATCACAAAAATTTAATCTATATAGCATAAGCATATGATCTATGGTGGATAAGCTGGTCTTCGTAAATCGCACTTCAACGAGTTGAAAAGGTATTTTGGCCCCCTGTTCACGAATTTTAAGTCAAAACTCGGTACTCTCGAGTATTTTCGGATATAAGGGCTACTGACTTCTTTTGTTTCAAAAATACACGTTCATTTAACACGATTTGACATCCCAAATTTCTGAAAGAAAGAAAGAAAGAAAGAAAGAAAGAAAGAAAGAAAGAAAGAAAGAAAGAAAGAAAGAAAGAAAGAAAGAAAGAAAGAAAGAAAGAAAGAAAGAAAGAAAGAAAGAAAGAAAGAAAGAAAGAAAGAAAGAAAGAAAGAAAGAAAGAAAGAAAGAAAGAAAGAAAGAAAGAAAGAAAGAAAGAAAGAAAGAAAGAAAGAAAGAAAGAAAGAAAGAAAGAAAGAAAGAAAGAAAGAAAGAAAGAAAGAAAGAAAGAAAGAAAGAAAGAAAGAAAGAAAGAAAGAAAGAAAGAAAGAAAGAAAGAAAGAAAGAAAGAAAGAAAGAAAGAAAGAAAGAAAGAAAGAAAGAAAGAAAGAAAGAAAGAAAGAAAGAAAGAAAGAAAGAAAGAAAGAAAGAAAGAAAGAAAGAAAGAAAGAAAGAAAGAAAGAAAGAAAGAAAGAGCAACAAGTCAGAAAGAGTGCAAAACATATACCTACACGAAGACAACCATGTACATATCTAATTATAAAATATGCAAATATATGGTTTACAAACATGTATGGAAGATACATATAAAATATAAAATATACAGTTACAGGCAACAAATCTACAAAATAAAATAAATTAAACATATACCTACAAATAATACATTTCAGGAAATCCTTGATTCACAGAAATTCTCTCTATGTATTCATCTACTGTATAAGGCTCAAATGATTTTATGAACTTGATAATGTGTGATTGTTCTTGAGCAAGATACAATTTGTTTTGGCATTATTCTAAAACAAATTGTTTTCAGAAATAAATGCTCTTGTTCTATTAAGTATTGTTATTCCACCATGAATAATGTACGGCAAGTCTGAGCCATTTAGTAAAATATTCGTGTCGTCTGCAAAACATACCAGATGAGAGGTCAAGGGATTAGTAGGAATATTTTCAACATCATTTCCGAAAATTATAAATAATAAAGGACACTTCCCTGATGAACCCCATGTGACACCTCCATGGGATCAGAGTAGCATCAACAGTAGTTACGACAGTAAAAATTCCAGGAATTGAAAAATCTCGATTTTTCACATCCCATATCTATAGAATGGAATAGAATAGAATATAATAGTTTATTCTCCTCATAAGACATAAAATAAATACATAGTATAGGTACATAGTAATAATTAATCCTGCTAGACCCCAATTGTGATCGATCTATGAAATTAGCACTTCAGAGAGAATTTTGGAATGCAATAAAATATAGGGTATTTCCATAAAAAAAAACATATGTCTGGTACACCCCTGTATATTCCAATATAATTTTGAAATAAAGCCTATATATACACGTGGGGCATTTTGTATTCAGAAATGTTCTTCTAAATCCTATAGCAATAGATATATGAAACTTAGCACTATTATCTAACCATCCTGTAAACATATAAATCATGATACTTTCCATTAGTTATTTCTCAATACGTTTTGAAATAGCCATATAAAAATTGAAATTTTCTAGATTATTTCAAAACCGATGAATAAGTTGGAAATCACTTTGAAAAATGTGTAAATTTTACCTGACTCGATCAATTAAAAATATCTCGAATTCGCTTCTTGTTAATTTACGTCTGTGTCGGCAATCGCTATAGTTCAAGAATAGTTGTACCATATCGACGTAAATCGAGCTGATGGGCTGATGCAACATTACCTGTCAGTCAGATCATTTCTCAGCGTAGATACCTACCTAATTAAAGATCAACTATAATAATATAACAAGATTTCTTTGCCGGGCAATTTGAAACAGTATGTTGATAGCACTTTTTCTCAATTCTCATTGACACAATTATGGTTTTCAAGAAATACGATCCTAGAATAAACTGTTTCAACATTAGAATAAAACATTATTTTTGAATAAATGGCGAACCTCTGACACCATATTCAATATGGCAACAGTTTTTTATTATTTTTGAATAAATGGCGAAACTATGACACCATACTAAATATGGCAAAAATTTTTTTATTATTTTTGAAGTCGGACACATGATTTATGCATTTTAGGTAACCTATTTCTATAGAATAGTCCTTATAGAATTGCATTGCCGGTGAATATCAGCCGTTCATAATAAGTTTACCTCAGTATACCATACTGATGCATCCCTTCCCATCAGTTGAGGTCCGTTCTCTGTGCAAATTTGGTGGTTGTTTATGACCACTGCAAACTGCATTTCGAAGTCTTACGTAACTGGCATGATAACTGTCGGTTTAGACATGGATTCTAGGGAAATATTTACCAAATTCTTCAAGTGTTCAATCCGATTTCTTGATTTGAGATTTTTTGTCTGGCTCAGTCTAAAGGCACTGTGTGCTGCTTCTTTCATTACACACAGGTGCAATGGTGGAAGGTTCAGCATTACCTCTAAGGCTGCAGTGAGGCACGTGAATAACGTCCCTGTGTTTCCCAGACAAGCTAGCAGCTGCCAGAGTTGCCGAAGCTACTCCATTCGGAGTAGATCTACTCCCTTTGATCATTTGCTACTCCTCTACTCCAAAAAAATGATTTCTACTCCGGTTGAATGCACAATGTACTAATGAATATATAGTACCGGAATAAAAACTAAGAAGTAACTAATCTGTGATTCTACCAGCATGAATTCATTTGATCATGTCAAGAGACTTTGTTTCCTCTCAGAACCGTTCTAGAACTATACTGCTCATGCGCATTGTCTTCAAATTGTTCACTTGAAGAAAAAGCGCATGAGCAGAACCGTTCTATGACGGTTCTGACGAAAATCAAAACAAAGCTTAGACGTCAAGTCAAGTTTCAACCATCACAGTCACAATGTCACTTGTCAAGAATGTCGAAATTCAACGAGCAATAAAAAATTATACTGAACAAATTCATTTTTTTTTTCATTTCATTATTCAGGTCATTCAGGCAAGTAATAAGATAAGTGCAGTCTTTGCTTTCCCACAGGAGTTTCAATTCATTACAGGACAGGATTCTTCGTGTACTGGAAAGAATTTTGATTTAACATTTTTGGTCTCATAATGTGGATAGTATTTTTTTCAACACCTCATATGAATATATAACCTACATAAAAAATTAAAATAAACACACATTTCGGTTTTGAATCTCGTTGCATACATAATTTTTACTTTAATGGAAAGACCTTGAAAATGGAACTCTGATGGGGCATGCGTGTCTGAACACGAAAGTAGGTACTACTCCACTGTCAATCTCCAATCTACTACTATTATTTGGTCTGGTGCGGCAACACTGGCAGCTGCACTTTCTGCAGCTTGACTTGTGCCGAAATTTGTTGCATTTTTGGCCATCATATATTGATGAAGCGTAAGTGACCATGGGTAAGATGATCGTTTGGTATCACCAATAGATCATTTTTGGTTTCAGACCCCATATCTTGTCAAAGACACTGCGACACGTCCAACTTGCCGCTATAGCTCTGGAAAGAATGTGGTTGATTTGGCTGTTCCATGTCAGTTTTTGTTCGATTATTACGCCCAAATATTTAACTTCTTTGGAAAAAGTGAGCTGGATTCCATTCAGAGTTGGGGCTTTAAGTTCATACTTTCGCCTCCTAGTAAATGGAACCAGCACTATTTTGCTAGGATTGACATTGAGTCCTTCCTCTGCGCACCAACTTTTGATTGTGTAGGGCCACTCGCATGCGATTGGAAATTATCCCGTCATGTTTTTCCCTAATGGTGACGACCAGGTCATCGACGTAACTTTGAGTCGTAAAACCAGAATCATGTTGCTTGAATATCAGGTTGTCCACGACCAATGACCACAGCAAAGGCGATAGAAAATCCCCTTGGGGTCAACCTTTTTCTACTGTCATCCTGACCGTCTCTTTCCCGAGAGTCTCCACAATGATTCTGCTCTTCAGCATTGATTGTATCCATCGAATCAGTGAGGCGTTTATATTCCTTTCCTCTAGTGATCTAGATATGGAGGCATGCAAGGTGTTATCAAAAGCGCCCTCTAAATCGATGAAGGCACAAAGAGCCATTTCTTTTTCCACGAATATATTTACAATGCTTTTAACTAGATATTGTAGAGCATTTATCGTGGATTTACCTGCTTGATAAGAAAACTGTTTCTTGTGGAGCGGTCTTATTTCAAGAAGTTCACTTCTGATGTAACAGTCTACTATTTTCTCCATTGCTTTTAGGAGAAAAGAGGTGATACTGATGGGGCGGTAAGACCTTGGTTCGTCCATTGGACGTTTTCCAGCCTTTGGTATAAACTCCACAACGACCTCTCTCCAAGCTTGCGGTATATAACCGAAGGTTTAGCTGGCCTTCAATAGCCTTCTCAAAGAAGTCTCTATTATTTCAAGGCCATGTTGCAGCAAGGCAGGATATATTCCGTCCTTTCCTGGCGACTTGAAAGGTTTGATGTTTTTGATAGCCGATTTAATCCTTTCAGTTGTGAAGATCTTCCCACCTAGGTTTCTGCTGGATCTGTTGAGGTTGTGGATAACCCCTTCCAGGTGAGCGCTTTGCTGTTGGTTCTCCACAACTGTTTCGGAACCAGGAAAGTGTGTCTGAGGGAGAACACTCAAGCTTTCCTTAGGGTTATCAGAATATATACCCAATGACATCCAACTATTCGTACTCCAGGCGGTTTATCAACAAAACACCTACCAAACTTAATTTTTCTGTATTGTTTCTAACCGCGTTCTTTATTGCTATAATCCAGCCAATTTTTTACCATTTAACCGAATTCGTATCTCCTACCGTTTCCGATAATCCCATGCCGTACAATCTAATATTGGAGACACTGTATATGGTACATACTTATTTCAATCATTCAATCAAAAATCCGACAGATTCATCCAATTTGTTATTCTCAACCAATCTCAGTATCCCAGATATTTCAGAGCATATGTATGTTTTTATTTCATCCAGCTGACGGGCCTCATCGACGATTAATTACAATATTCCCAAGAAAACTTCTGTGGATATTCCCAGAAAAATACTTGAATCATAAAATATTTGATTTTTTGGTATTATCTTGATGAATATACAGGGTGGAGCGCGAAAAATATTCGAAAAAGTTGCATTGGATTTTTTTGTTCAAACGATTTTTTTTCAACGTTATCGAACAGATCAAATATCATCCCATTCGATTTGTTTTTAATAAGATGATTATAATTTTGGCACGTTTGGAATGATTATTGGAAAAAGTATTTCGAATCAACAGATGAGTTTCAATCAGAAAAAATGACTGCTAGTAGTCTCAATTTTAGTTATGTTTTCTTAACTCAATCAAATATCAATTTGATGCTTTATTTTGACGAGATTTTGAGACGATGGATTGATAATATCTACGTTCACAAAGATTTGACACCGAGGTATGATGAGGTACAGGGTCTTCACGTATATTTTGAACCCCACCTCAACTTTTCTATCCATCTTTAATTTTTTCTTCCTTGACCTCAGGTTTGGCGGGAACTTGAAATAAGTGCCGGAAATTGGGTAAAATTGGAAACGTCTTATGGGAATGTGTTTGGAATCCAATAAGAATCCTATGTACCAATTTTGAACCAGTATGAAAAGAAAATTAAAAAAAGTACCATTTTCAGATGTAGGTAAATGTAATCACACACAACTCTGCTCTGTGAGATTTTCCTAGAATCACTATTAGCAATGATTGAAAGAATGAGAACCTTTTTTCTTACCAAGATATTATATCTTATAAAAATTTTGTAGAAGTGATCTCATTCATGGAGGTACTATGATATAGTCAATAAGATATCAATTGATATTTTCATTTCACAAGTAACTTTCTTGATGAACTAGACGATGTTTCATCCCAGTTTTATTCTAATTTAAATAATACAAAAACATGTCTACCATAGAAAACTTGTTGGAATCCTATAACCTCTCTTCTTCCACACGATTTTCGAAATCCTTCTTCATGTCTTATGATAACATTATTCTGTCGGATAATTTCCCATATTTTTCAGTAGAAAAATCTAGGCATCTCGAGACATCCGCTGTATAATTCGTTTTGATGTTCCTCGAAATATAACAAAAGTTCGTCATCGTTATTTAGTTTCGTTTTTCGTTTATAGCTATATAACTGTTATGCGCTCGGTTATACGTCTTTGGAATTTTCATTATTTACCAAATATACTGAAAGTTCATCATATTTTTTCCTGTCACTAGAATACTTTTCAACAAATAACCTCACAAATAACTACTGATATAGCCTTCATCAATTTGATACAATGGATAAAAAAATAAATTGTAACTAGAAATAACCTATCAAAAAACAATAATAGCTTTCAACTATTTTGATTCAATAATAATTAGCGATTTTGGTGGGTACTTAGTAAGTGAAATATTTTATCATATTCGTAATTATCGTGAATTCATATCAAATCAGTTAATAAATTCGACCTAACGGTACCGTTTTACAAATCCCCCATTTCATATCGTAATATGAATCTTTACCTTATATATTATCATAAATATCTGAAACCTACCTATTGTGCAACTTTCGAGAATCTAACTGAACAATACTCAACTTGAACCGGAGGCTAAGATTCATCAAGTATAAACTCTGATTGGTCATCCAGAAAACTAGCAAATATGTATGAATTTGTTTTGAATAGATATATCTGCTTTCGAAAACTAGTTTTCCGACGACCTATCTGGAATACGTATCATTTCGCACTGTAAACTAGTACACTAGTGCGAAACATTTCATTTTGCACCAGTGCGATATGAAATATTCATCTAAACGCTCTGCGATTGGTGCGATTACCTAATATAGTTAACTATACTGTGATTTTTACTCACAGGTAGCTGTGACAATGACATATCTACAAACGAATTCATGTCAATGTGATTTACCAAGTAGATAGGTACCGAATCGTATAATTTGTTCAGTTTTCTTTGCTGCAATGTCATCCGACGATGAAATTGGTAGACTCTACTCCCCCAGAAGTATGTAATTTAGGTTTGATGAAAAAATAATAGTATTCCGTTAGTACTGAACAATTGTTCAAATTAGCCATCAACAATTATTTTTCCAATATTTCATAGATACCCAAATATTTTTGTTAAATGTTCAATGAAATTTGTTCTCTTTGTGTGATACATCTTTCTTTTATGCTTGGTTTCCTGTAAAAATGATTTGTTAGTAGGTAAAACAGTAATGCGAAATTAATATCCGACATACCTATGTTTATCATGTAGGTTGTCGGAAAAGTATAGTGTACAACTCATGCGGAAATTGGATAGTTTGACAACTCGCCTACGGCTCGTGGTTCATCATCTTGTCAAACGAGTATGAAATATCCTATTTTCCGCACTAGTTGCACAATATAATATTTTAATGTATGAGTTTTCAAAATAAAGTCTATAATTACTTAATGATTGATGAAGAGAGAATAATGAAAAACATACCTATTCAACGCAAAATGTCAATGTGAACAAATAATAGTCAACAGGGTTTAATTTTTCGATTCAATAATGGAGATTTTTGGGGAATTTGGTGGATATAGACGAAGAATCTTCTTATACACCACCAGAATTCAATCAACAACATCTACATTATTGCCGCAAAAGTCCAAACGTCTCTACGGTCAAACATACATATAAGGCTTGGCGTAATCAAAAAAGACAACTACATTTTCGAAAAATGTATTTGGTACTGGTATATTTTGCTGAATGAGGATAACAATGTAAACCTTTTTTGATGTTTCAATGATAAATCACAACATAGACATGGGAAACTATGGTGAACTGCGTACTTCCTTGAAGAGAAAATCAGAAGGATATACGAAGCGAAGAAATTAGAAAGTTCTCTCAACGGAATCAAGAAATTTTATTATTCCTATCAACCAATCTCTATAATATAAGTTGGACACTATTGCATTCCTGTTTCCATGAAGTACTGTTTTTACAAAATACGTTTATGCCGGTTTACTGATTCTACACAATACGAATATGATTTACTGTTTCTTCAAAATAAGGTTGTGATGAATTCCTATTTCGATAGAATGTGATGGATTTTACGAAATACCATTTGGATTATATGGTGCTAAAAGTACAGGGGCGTAGCTACCGCCGTATCAGCCGTACACGCAAAGAAAAAAACGGTAGAAATTACCAGAATCGAAGTGATTTTCACTGGTTTATATAGTTGATATATGGACAGAAATTCTTTCCAGTGAACACTACTATTGAGTCCAAGTAAATTAAGTCAACTTACTGATCACGTAATATAATAATAGTTACTACGAACACGGTTTAATTGTTACCATTCGTAGATCATTGGTGTGTACTTTGAGGAATAGTAAATTAGACAATACTGAAAGAGTACCGCTTCCTTATATCAAATATTGTATTCAACCTATGAGCACTAGTAGTTTTAATTTTTTATTCAGTGAATTGAACTTTATATGATAGATTGAAATGTACATTGAGGAATAGTAAATTAGACAATACTGAAAGAGTACTTCTTCCTTGTATCAAATATTGTTATTAATCTATAAGCCCTGGCAGTTTTTGTTTTTTATTCAGTGAAATAAACTATATAATAGATTGGAATGGACCTACTACATGACAAAAAGTGACAATTCGAAATCACATATTTATTACCGGAAGTGCAATACTCTACATCGATTTATGATCCTTAGAACAAGAGGCAAACATTCTTCTTGAGCTTCCAATTTCGAAGGCTTTTATAATAAGTTTTCGATTATTTTCAATGGAAAATATAGTGGTTACAGCCATAGCGCAGCTTTACAGATGTTATCCAGTTGATCCGGAGTAGATTTTTATAGGAAAGTTTCGATGTCTCTATTGGTACTCTTCGAAATCGTACTGAATCTGGAATAAACAATTATTTAGTTCGTAGGTATTATTATAGAATGAAAAAGTCGTTTTTCATACCAAAGTGTATCCCAGGTTATGTTTATGCGAGCAGAAAATGTCTTCAGTATCCTATCGATGCTTTCATCTTTCGTAACCATAACCCTTCCTTGAAAATGTATTAGGTATTCCATCTTTGTGTCACCATTATATCCATGAATCCAGAGAATTTCTCAACAATCTTCTAGACAGAAGTATTAGTGATTCTATAAAAAATTAATCAACCTATACATAACAATCACAATTTACTCTAAAATCGCTATAATTACCTCTCTTTTCACTTTTCTGATTTTTCTTCTTGGCTAGTCCTATAGTTTAATCACCCTCATCCTCTTATTGCAATAATAATCATAAAGAATCCCTCTAGAAATCATTTTGTATTCAACACATTCATACCCTGAATCATTTTAAAATTTGTGCGTTATCCTCAAATGTTCATTGGGATCCTTGAATGAAGCAAATACCACTGAACAACAGAAACAACTCATCTTCACCTTTATTATGATGGCACATTAGCTGCGAAAAAGAGATACTGTCTCGAACAGAATCAACGAATAACTGAGGAAAAAAGTCAACCCATACCAACACCATTCAGGGAAAAAACAACTATTTGAATATTTATTGTTAAATTTAGAATTCATCAATGAACAGCATTATGGCAATTATTACTCGCTGAATAGTTAATAACATTGCTTGGGAAGAGTAAGTGCTTATTTTCATTTGGATTAGTTCACTTCATCATTTTCTGAGATTAATTTCACTAAGGTGATAGTAAATATTTCTGAATACATTGTTAAGAACTGCTGACAGTAATTTTCAATATACTCTCTGACAGATTGTATCAGAGTTTCCAAGTTGAAATCACAATAAGGAATAGTGAATACATCACCTGCGATTTCTTGTTAGTAGATTACTTCGAGGTATAGTACTATCTACTTTAACTGGAATGTCATCTTCAGACTGGTATATATTCCTAATGGTATATTGAAGGAAACTTTTTTCACAGTTGGGATTACTAGGATTGCTGTTAATAAGTATCAGAAAATTATCACTAGCCGGAAAAGTGATTCATCAGATGGATATTTCTTAGCGTGTATCAATTATACGAAGGCCCCTGGCCACGGGGGCCCCCGAAGTGCGTCAACAAAAATCAATAAAAACTTCCCACATTTTTTTTATTCCATAAATGACTAGAGTCAAAAAAAGCAATTTCTTTTTTTCCCGCGTGAAGCGTGCGTTCAAACTTTGGCAACCATACATCAGTTATCGCGGGCTGCTGGATTTCCCCGTTTAAGTACAGGGTCTTCTCGTATATTTTGAACCCCCTTTAACTTATTTATCTATTGTTAAATTTTTCCTTTAAAAGAATAATCTTATGTAATTTTTAGATGTTAACAGAAAAACAGTTGAAGATCTATAGAAAAAAGTTGTGGGCACCAAATATATATTTTTTTAAATGGAACCCCTCATATATTTCATCACTATTAGATAGAATATATTTTTCTGATTACAAATATAAATACATCTATTATGTTATCTCTCATAGATTTCGAGATATTTTAAGTTGAAATTTAGATTGTATGGGGATTTTTTCAGCTAATCAGGATATAGATGATCAGGGTAGCCATGGAAATAATTGAAATATTTGTTGTCAAATTGATTAATGCTACAATATGTCAGTTATTTGTGAGGTTATTTGTCATAATGGATTTTAGTGACAGGGAAAAATATAATATAGGTACTATAAGTATATTCGGAAAATGATCAAAATGTCATAGCCGCACAACGGGAATATAGAGCAGAATATTTGGAAATCATTTACAACAAATATATTGTTTTAATTATTCCGAATCCGAGAGAATCCAGATGAAATCTGAATATATACGTCAAATACATCGAAATCTATGATATTCATCGATTTGATAACATATTATTGTCATAGCTATTCCGACCATCTATGTCCTAATAAGCTCATAGAATCAGTATAAAATCTGATTTTCAACGTTAATTATCTCGAAATCCGTTCGAGATGACATGATCTATGTAGATATATTTGAAATCACAAAAATATACTCTATCCAACAGTCACAAAATATATAGGGTTTTCCATTTGAAAAAATATATCTGGTGCCCATAACTTTTTTTCCTAGATCTTCGATTGTTTTTCTGTTAACATATATAAAATCTATAAGAAAAATTACATAAGATTATGTTTTGAAAAAAAAAATTGAATGATAGATAAAGAAGTTAAGAAGAGGTTCAAAATATACGTGAACATACGATGATAAACCACGGAGAGCAGTGTTTATTGACTCGTTTTATTCAATTGTGCATTACATTATAATACAATATAAACATTTGTTTTTCTGGTTTAGTATAGTATTTGTAGCGATTTTTAAAAAACAGAAACTTATGAAAAACTGAAGTCATCATTAGCTATAAATGAATTAATAAATCAGTTTGCCAAAAAAAGGCAAGGACAGTGTATATTTAATTTGAATGGTTTGTAAATATTTAGGAAAAAGGGACGAATAGATAATTATGATGAAAATTTCTTTAAATTTTATGAAAACAATTTTTTTTTAGAAATCGTTGCCTTTCATAAGGGCCCCCAAACAAATTTTTACACGGGGCCCCGCCAAGGCACGCTACGCCACTGCAAAAGTATATTCATCTTATTAAAAACAAATCGAATGGGATGATATTTGATCTGTTCGATATCGTTGAAAAAAAATTGTTTGAACAAAAATTTTTTTCCGCTCTACCCTGTATAGGTATTTATCAAGATAATACTATAACATTATAAGGTTTTTAAAAATTATATTATCACGTTCACGATGGTGTGGCGAACGCATGTTATTACTTTGAGCGTATGCTCAGTTATTTCACCCTAATAAGAGTAGATAATTTATGGGAATACTTATATATTGAGCACCAAATATGGAGGATACATTTATTTCCTGCATTCGAAAAAAAAAACATCAGTCGATTCATGTTATTGAATAAACATTATGTGACATGAGAACAATTTCAATACCTTCACCCCACTCAATGTTATCACAAAAGAATTCAATAAAAGATTTTTATGATGCATGAAAGAAAGTCAAGAAAATAGATGAGGCGGTATAGACAATAATAGATCACACGAGATATCACCCTCAAAAATGAAGTACAGGATCGTGACGTATATTTTGAACCCCTCCCTAACTTTTTTATCTATCGTTCAATTTTGATTTTAAAAAAATGATCCTATGTAATTTTTTATACAGATTCCATATTTGTGAACAGGAAAACAGTTGAGGATCTGATAATAAAGTTATGGGCAGCAAATATTTTTTTTGAATCGAATACCCTATATATTTTGTCATCTTAAAATGTAGTATATTTTTTCGATTTCAAATATATGAACATATATCATGATACCTCTGAGAGATGTCGAGATATTTGATGTTAAAATTCAGATTTAAAACGGATTATTTCAGATAATTAGGACAAATATGGTTAGGGTAGCTATGGAAATGATTAAAATATCTGTTGTGAAATTGATGAATGCTATTATTATATGTCATAGATTTCGATATATTTGACATTTAAATCCAGATTTTATCCGGATTTTCTGTCGGATTAGAAATAATGAAATAATATGTGTTAACGGTTAACAATAGATAAAAAAAGTTGTGGGGGGGGGTTCAAAATATATGTGGAGACCCTGTACTACCTATGCCCCGTCTTCCTAGACTCCTAGACTTACAATGGTTGCTTTGCAACTAAGCTGGCGGTTACAAACGCTTCACAAACAAATACATATTTTATTTACAACCATATATGTAATGCTGCACTACTAACGGCATTGCGGTTTGGAAGTGTCACATTACACACCTCTATTTCCCGACCTCACTTCCCGCCCTCATTTCGCGCCCTCATTTCCTGCCCCCATTTCATCTATTCTAAATGATTTTTTTTATATTTAAAAAAATAACACATTTTTTTGAAAAATTTTATAATACCTATTAAATGGCAAACAATGAAAAACAACAATGAACTAAAATACAACAAACTACTTATTGATGTTGATCGTTAAATTTGAATTATTGTAAGCGTTTATCGAAATATTTAGGCCTGTACATGCGCTGGACCGTCCAACAGTTTTCTCTTTGGGCGACAAATTAATTTCATGTGGAATGACTGAGGTTTGTGAACTACTTGCAATAGTTACAGAAGACGTAGCACATTGGGACAGCATAATGGCAGTTTTCGTTTTATTCTCTATTGAACCATCCACATAACCTTCTGCCACAGTACTAGATTTCCATCCTACCAGCTTTTTTAATTGCAGTACACTTGCACCACTGTTGGCAAGTAACTTAGCGGCGATTCTTCTGAGTGCGTGTCCTGTGAAGCCTTTCCAGTTCTCAAAATTCAAAAAATTAGCAATTTTTGGGGAAAATTAGCTATTGTATTGTGTCCAATTGGTTTATTTCTTGCTATTCCTCCTCTGAGCTGAACAAAAAATCTATCGATTTCTATGTTTTTTCTCTAATTCATGTAGTCTCGAATAATCTTCACTCATACTGGATCAGTAATGAGAAATTATCTATTTGTATGTGTTTCAGAATCTGGAATCTCAACCGAAATTTTTTCTTCAAAAAAAGCCACATCCAACAACGTTTTCACATAACACGTCCGTCCGACAATCTCCAGATACGCCTATTATTAATGAAACCTAAAACAATAAGAAAGAATAATACCATAATACCAGAATACTTGTATTAACTCAAACACTTTAGTTTTTTTAATACTCATACAAAAAATCACGAATAACTTACCTTTATCGGTAGAAGATTATTTGAAGCTTTATTTGAAAAAACCTCTATATTCTTCCTCGAAAATACGTTCGATTTCTTGTGCCTAAGGCCCACATTTTGTCGTTTTAGGAAGGCTAGCAGTTTTCCATCTTTCGAAATATCAGTTTTTTCTTCAATTTCTAGCATCGTTCTGTACATTGCCCACAAAGAAGCTGTCTTCTTTTGTCTGGTATGTTCTCCAAAATATGTCAAGAGTAGGTACACTTTCGGAACCGATATTTTTAACCTTTTTTCTTCGCACCACTTCCTATATAGTTCAATGGCTTTTAGATACCGATGCTTACTTTTTTCTGGCACCAAGCCCTGAACTGCTGCGTGAGCAGCCTGTAGTACTTCTGGTGGGGTACAATCCATAAATTCTTCATCGGAAGACATGTTTTTCAAAGTATTATTCGCGAATTTAATATCCGACTTTATCTGACATTTATTGACTTTATCTGACATTTATTTATATTGGTGACAATATACCATCAATATATGGGTACTTGATTATTCTGAGAAAATCGCGTTCTTGTTCATTTGTCGTTTATATGTTATTAATTTTGATTGAAATATGATGGTTGTAAATAAAATAGTACACAAACCTTGGTAGGAAGTTTCATTCCTGTCTCGAGATCATAGCTAACCTCGATGCTTTGCGTCTCAGTTAACTAACTAATCTCACGACAGGAATGAATTTCTTCCCAACTCGGTGTGTATTGACCATAATTGTTGGAGGTACATTTTACCCTGTTTTCACCCTGTATCTACTGGACACCTCATATTGTTATAGATATGATTTGATTATAATGTTTTGATGTGAACTATCAGTTAATTTCTGAATAAGAGTCACCTAATTTCAAAGATGTTACCTTGGATTTGCAGTGCAGTTTCTGCCGAATTCACACAATAATATCTGAGAGGCCATTCCCTAATTGTGAAAAAACGTTTTGTGAACTGAAATTTGCGTTCAAACGAGCAGGCACGAGTGAATTATCAAACTATCTCCAATATCAAAACCGCTTCAAAACATTCTAAAAATTTTAAATCTGTCAAATTTTTTTCGAAGGTGTTCATTGATCAGCTTTATCAGTGTTTGTTCATCATCAGGGCTGTTGATATTATATGAAAGTTGTAATGTTTTTGTATCCATTGAATGTACAACCATTATTTCTTTCCATTGTCAATCTCTCTGAAATTTTTAATGATGAAAAAGTTCTTTGGCATTTTGATTGATATTTCTCACGATTTAGTTCCATCGTCGAAAGTTTCTAATGAAATTACTAATGTGGAAGTGGATTGGCGTGAAATCTACAACGAAGTTTCAGTTGATGTCTCCACCAAAGAACTGAATTGCACATAATCCAAATTGTTTCGCTGGCCTCATCACCAATATTACATTTGCGAATTATTCTCAATATCGTTTATGCACTTCGGGGATTGGAAGATTACTTTATATCCCTATTTTCGGGAAAAAAGTGGTAATTAAATCCCTATGGATTCAAAATGTATTTTGTGTACTTAAAGTAAATTTTTCTGCAATGAAAGCTGAATTTAGACAATTATATTCAATAATTCCATTAGAAATATAACATGATATGGATGCAACAAAAGTGTAACTTGTTTAGAACAATATTGAACTATAAAAACAACTTAATTTATATTGATATTAACATTTATGTTTGTAATATCTATAATTATATAGAAATATATTTTTGATAACCCTTTATCGAATATTATGTTGACAATGACTGCTTGTTGCCTGGATGTGAATACAGTATGATATTATGTTACAATGTTTTCCCCATTGCAATAAGCTGAGTGAAAAAACAGGTAAATTATTATTATTGCAGCTGTTATTTTTGTTAATTGAAATGTTTTTGAAAATTGTAGCCGTTGCCGTCGTCGGTGGCAGCTACGATGTCGTTGATGTTTCATTTTTTACAATAGGAATCGATTTTTTTTGTATTTTTTCTTTGACGTTTTACCTATCCTATATAAAGTTCATAAAATAGAATGAAAACCTGAAGTGTTTTTGAACCCCACGACAAATTATAAATTTCTTGTCTGGTGATTTGAAATACCACTTCAGTCCCTAAGTGTATAATATACTATTGCAAATCTTTATTTCATGCAACATCCAAAATGACATGATAATAATTCTTCATCTGACACAAGGTGGATATAGGATGGTGAAACAGCTTCCTATCAACAAGCACTAGAATAAACTGTAGACCTTTGCCTACTTGATTTCATACCGTAGTAATATTTCCTGAAGTTATCAGAGATGGCGACATACCTTGTGTCGGTAAAACAGAAACTGTGCATCTGTCATAATTTTATCAGTTTCAACTGTTCTAGATGAAAAATGATTGAGAAGAGTCAAAATATCAATATTAATTCAAGATTTATCGAAAATTTATTGTTTTAATGTCGTTTCAAGTCACGTCTGTCAGATGTGAACCACAGAAATACATAAGCAACACAAATCTTCTTCGATAATCGATCTTACCGCCATCTTCTTTCAAGTCGTGGAAATATTAGTACCTTCTCAAACGGTCTACAAGTTTTTCGCAGAAACAATTGAAGAGCTGTTTCACCATCCTATATCCACCTTGATCTGACGCAGTCATGCGTGACATAAAACATTTTTGCCAGATGGAATCCCACAAAGTGAATAGAAATTTATTGGTTCATAACATTAATATTCATCATTTTCGTTCTAAATTCTGAAGAATTTTTCGTCACACACAAAATAATGATGAATTGGATCGAATCTAATTAACAATTCCGAATAAAGATTTTGCACATACGTAGCAAACTCACCTAATTGCAAATCAGACCTCGTACAGTGAAAGTATGTCTCTCAGTTGAGAAAGTACTTCATAAAATCAGCCAGATATTGAACGATGTGGAAATACTTCAATTTTATTTCGTTCAATAACAACCAGAGGTTGATCTACAAATAATACAGCATATGCCTGTGAACATTAGATTAGAATCATTTTATAATGTACTGTATAATATTTTTGATAAATACATCCCAACTTATAGAAACACAAAACATCAAAAATATCCGAAATGGTTCAATAGAGAAATGATCGATTTAATTAAAGAAAAAATAAACATTTCAAAAAGTACAAAAAATCGAAGGCGCAACAAGATATGGATGAATTTAAAAGACTTCGATCACTAGTTAAATCAAAAGTTAATCGTGCACATAATAATTATCTGAATACAATTGAAAATTCGTTACATCGGGATCCAAAACAATTCTGGTCTTACGTTCATTCAAAAAAACAGCAATCCAGAATACCAGGAAAAATGAAATACGAGAAAGTTGAACATGAGAATTCCTTAGATATTATAAACTCATTTTCGAAATTTTTCAAAAGTGTTTATTTAGAACCAGATCCGAATGTTTACTATGAAGTTGAAAGTAACGATCATTGCATGTCTCACAATCATACAATTGATATAAAAAATAATAATAACTCTTGAAGAAGTAACAAACGCAATAAAAAACCTCAAAGATAAAATGACCTTTTGGCCAGATCTCATTCCAGCATTTAAAATTAGAGATTGTAGGTACATATTGGCGTTACCACTTATGAAATTGTTCAATATGTCTTTGAAAACTGCCAACTTTCCGAGTAAATGGAAAATTACCAAGGTATGTCCCATTTTCAAATCTGGTGACAAATCATTAGTAGAAAACTATAGACCAGTTTCTTTGCTATGTAACTTCGCGAAAATATTTGAAATCGTAATACATAATCACATTCAGAAGAGTACTATGAACATCATATCCACATATCAACATGGTTTCATGCCGAAACGATCAACTACTACAAACTTAGTCATCTTCACTCAATATGTATCTGAAATAATGGACAAGCAGGGTCAAGTGAATGCAGTATATACAGATTTTTCGAAAGCATTCAACCGTATCGATCATGCTATTTTGCTGAAAAAACTTTCTCGTTTTGGTTTATCGAGTCAATTGATATCTCTTTTCCGATTTTACCTTTACAATAGAGAACATTATGTTACATATAATGAACATACGTCTCTGACATACATGGCCAGTTCTGGAGTCCCTCAGGGATCAAATCTTGGACCATTGCTGTTTCTATTGTTTATTAACGACTTGTGTGCCAGATGATTTGAAAATTTTTAAAAATGTTCAATCAGTAGATGATTGTATGGAAATACAGAGAAATTTGAATATAATCAATATTTGGTGCAATTCAAATCGATTGCAATTGAATGCAAAAAAATGCAAAACCATTTCGTTCACCAAAAAGCATAATTCAGTTTCATATGACTACAAGATAAATGATACAGATCTGTTACAGATTTAGGCATCACATTCGATTGTAATCTTAGTTTTATTGAACATATCAACAAGAAAGCGCTCAAACTTCTTGGATTCGTAATAAGAAGTTGTAGATCATTCACGGATATAAAAGTCATGAAAACATTATACTACACACTAGTCAAATCGAAGCTTGAATACGGATCTATTATTTGGAGTCCATACTACGCAGTCCATAGTGATAAATTGGAGAGAGTTAAAAAAAATCTTGAGATATATGATATAAGTATAAAGGCACTGGTGTCTATCCACCGAGAGGGCAGAATTATAGATATACAATGGATATGTTTGAATTCACCACCACCACGAAATCGATTGTCCAGACATATTACTCAGAATAAATTTTTATGTTCCTAGATTCACTTCACGTCAACCACAAGTTTTTCCATGCAGTCGGGCCAACACTAATTTGATGTTGAAGTCACCTGTCAATATTATGTGTTCAAATTTCAACAAGATTTGTGAAAACTGTGATATCAATTTCAATAGTTTTGAGTATGTTGTGACATGTGTCAGGCAAGCTTATGATGCAGATTTGTTCTCAACCTGAAAACCAAATCAAATTATTCTCATGTATATTGGGAATTCATTTGATTTGATGTATTCAAAGCATATATAATGCATGTACATTCGTTTGATCCAAAATAACGTTCACTTGGTAATATTTTGTCCAGTTTTAATTTTAGTTGTTAGATTAGTTAGTTTGTATTTTTTATTTTTTTTGTATTGTGTTATAATTTTCTGTCCTGTAGTTGGCGCAAGCTGTTGGACGATGTATTCATAAATAAAATTAATAAATGAATAAATTAATAAACATTAGTTCTACTATAACCAACGATTGAGTTTAAGTACTGAAAGTAGTAAGACCGTTCCTATATATTGATCAATATCAATTATCACTCAATATTCCGATTATTTCCCTAAATTTACTTGCTTCATGTGGATAATATTCATGAGAATGGATACAATTTGGAAGTGAACAATTATCGGAATACGTTGAAAATATAATTTTATTAGGCTTCATTTGAAATTGATTAATGTTTCAGAGCTTCAAGGTTTGCCATTTATAGAAACAAGTATACCATTTTGATCAATTACGGTTTTTATGGAATCACTTTCGAATAGCAGCAACTTATCCTTTGTTGAATAACTCACAAACATTTAGTCTAGTTTTATGAGTTGCACTCTCGTTTTTACTTTCACTAATTGCATCAGCTATTGCCAAAATCGACGTTCATAAGGTCTGTCCCAGCAAACACGTTACATCACCTGGCAGTTTCGAGAAGTCTCAAATTGCAAATTCAAAGATATCAATTGATAACCACAATGCCACTCCCACACCAGATAGTGGTGAATTTTCAGTTGGGAAACTCTAACATGAATTGATATTTTAAATCTTTTTCGATACCTACCTTCTATTTCTCTGCACATTCACATTTTTTCTCTATTTCTCGAGCTGATAGTTGAATATGTGGATGAATATCTGCCACTTGACGAAATGACTCATCTTACTTCCAGATGCGACATCTCGTTTTCTTTTGGCTGATTGAAGCCATTATCAATCTTTTTTTTTTTCAATTTCACTTCTCATTATTATTTCTAGTAACTCATTCATTCCTACATTTCCTTAAATGGAATGACCCACCTTGTGATACCTCATTTCATCAATAATCTAATTTTCAGGTTGATTTCTGATCATTCACGAAGTAGGTCTCTGGAGTCTGATTGTGTAGAAACATATTAGGTAAGGTAAAGTGTAAAGTTACAGGAAATTAAGAAACTAGGAATTCATAAATAAAATGATTCATTCTTTGACACATCAGTATATTGTTTTTTATTAATTACCCATTGATGTTGCCTTATTTTACTATGAATTATGATTTTCAGATTTTCATTATCATTGAATTAGAAAGGAATATATATTTCATTCTAAATTTATCTAGAAAGGTTTCAGAAGTACAGGGTGGACCAAATTCGAGGCGTAACATGGGGATCTCGTAAACCGTAAGAGTTACAGGGCCGGTTAAATCGTGGAAAAGTTGCGTAATTTTGTGCTCAATGAAATGCAGTCGAGAAAATCGGAAATTTCCCATTACTTCCGGAGATATCCGAAAAAAACTGAAATTTCGTGAAATAGTTTTGATTTTTTACTGGTGTTATTTGAAGAAAATTTTCAAAATAAATGGCAGTTCATCATTGCCACTTTTTCTTTCCTACAAGATGACGTTGTCACATTTGCAGTCCGACGTTTCGTGTTCGGCCTACCACCATCAACTTTAATTTTTCAAATACGGACCTGGATTTGTTATTTTGGATTTGGTTTTCTTTCGATACCCTGATGATAATGACATCACTACTATCGGAAAAATTAGTATATATGAGAAAAATTGCTTATTGAAATAAATGCATCTATCCATCTCTCTTTCACACATTGCTCTTGATATAGGTTTGTTTTCGTTACACTCGTTATATGAATATTTTTGGTCAATAAATAATCCCCTAGAATGAATCAAGAAGTGAGACCTCAGGGTCACAACTCATTCAATGCCTGGGTAGGTTCATACAAAAATAAACGTATTGGTCCTTTCATCTACCAAGGAAATTCAAATTACGATCGGTACGAAAATTTAATAAGAAACCAATTCATGGATTCGCTAGAAGACGAACCTTTAGATGTTTTGCGGGATCTGTGGTGGAAACAAGATGTAACACTATCGCATAATGGAAGACAAGTTTCAAATTAGCTGAATTTGCTGTTTCCAAATAAATGGATTGGCAATCAGGGATTCATTCGTTGGCCAGCTAGAAGTCCTGATCTCAGCCCCCCTAGATTTCTTCCTCTGGGGATTCTTAAAGAATAAATTATACGAAACTATGCCTCAAAATATAGAAATTCTAGAACAGAATTTGATAAGAGAAGCCAGGAAGAACTATAAATAGTGCTAGTAAAAATTTGCAAAGGAGAATCCGCGAGTGCATTTAACAAGGTGGTAACATTTTTGACCAATTGATTTAATACTATTTGGTTATCAATAATAGTTAAATGTGAGTCATTAAATGAAATGAAAGAGAGTTGGAAAATATGATGCAATTTTGCTCATATATACTAATATTTTTGATAGTTGTGATATGTCATTATCATCAGGGTACCAAAAGAAAACCAAATCCTTGATAAAAAATCTAGGTCCATATTTGAAAAAATAGAGTTGATGATGGTGGGCCGAAGACGAAACGTCGGACTGCAAATGTGACAAGGTCATTTTGTAGGAAAGAAAAAGTGGCAATGATGAACTGCCATTTATTTTGAAGATTTGCTTCAAATAACACCAGGAAAAAAATAAAAACGATTTCACGAAATTTCAGTTTTTTTCGTATATTTTCTCGACAGCATTTCATTGAGCACAAAATTACGCAACTTTGTCACAATTTAACCGACCCTGTATCTCTTACGGTTTACGAGATCCCCATGTTACGCCTCGAATTTGGTCCACCCTGTACAAAGGTTTTCTCTTTAGGAATTACAAATTGAAAATACGATGAATCAGTGCATTCGACTGGGTGAATTCGGGTTGCTCTTCTTGCTGATTATTTCAACTCAATATGTAGATGCAATTCATCAAATTCCAATTCCATAGCTATTTATGGTAAGTCAAAGGCCTTGACAACAGGTCGTCCATCTTAGGTTCAGTCAATTGAATTAAATAAAAAGGTTTAAACGACTTGACCTTCATCGATAAATTTAGAAACGTTTCGCCAAGAATACCTGTTGATAAAATCAGAAGAGATGTAGGTATCTACAATAAGCCATCTTTCAAAATAAATTGCAACCGCAACAATAGTCTCATTTATATTAACATATGGATGGAAAATAAATGGCAGTCTTTTATGATAATGTGAAAGAATTTGTAAAAGTCAATTGTTTATAGACGCCCTTTCAAATTTTGAACGACATATAGGAGGTTTGTGGCATTTTCTTTGTCAGATTGGTGGCAAAATAAATACCATTAGAATGATGGACACTCATAATGTGAAATAATACCTACCTACTCAAAGTGAGTGAGGGGGCACAAATAACTCGTCCAAAACTTATTAAAACAAAAACTATACCCCAAAAAAAACCATTACAATTAGAACAATTACAGCCAATCATCTCCAGAAACTCTATATACTCTAGGATACCATTATATTGGAATTGTGAAAATTCCCTATCGATCCCATGTGTGCAAAAAATTTTATTCAAGGTCAAAGTTCGCAAAATTAGGTTTTTTGGATTTTTTAGGGAAACGGTTAGTTTATGATAAAAATAGCTCCGACAAAAATTGTAAATTTCACGATTGTCTACAAAATCTGTACCAACATTTTCTTCCCTAAGATTCATTATTTCGGAAGAAAAGCGAGTCTAAATTTTACTCAAGTTGTATTTTCCCCATATTCATGACTACGCTGCCTATATACACCATTGGACCCTCAATTGGACCCATGAGTGCTTCTTACATGAAGAATTTCACTAGAGATTAAATATTCAATTTGATTGTAACTATGGCGATGCATGGCATAGCATCAGAGTCAATCCCACATTAAGTTAACAGAAGAATTGATGAACTTGTATGCAACCGACAGTACTACGTGACTAATACATAATAATTGAATGATGATGATTTTTAGAATATGACCTGAAGAGAAACCAAGTCCCTATGGTGTCAGTGGAGTATTTGATGGCTATACATCTACAGATATTCTCTTTGACCAATTTATGACATTCCCAACTAGCCAACAGCAATTCTTGGAAAACATTCATGATGAGTCTTGGCTTTTTACAATGCTAAAAAAAATTATCACCAAACACATTTTAGTCAAGCAAATTGACAATGACGCTGATGTACCTACTCATTATAGATACTGTAATAAATCAATAATGTTATCCAACTGATATAAATATTGATGTTTGGTGTTGGTGATGGTGTTGATCTGTTGGTATTACTCACCGCACGAAGTCGAATTGAAAATATATCCTAATATTTAATATTTTATCCTAATTGAAAAACCACATTTTATTTTTAAATGCTCTGACTGGCTGTGATACAACCTCTGCAATGTTCCGGAAGGGTAAAACAATAAAAGATTTGACATCATTTAAAGAAAAATAAAAAGATTTAGTTACAACTGCTGAAGTTTTTGAAGATATCAACTCTGCTTCAGATAATATAATTGCTTACAAACTTTTTCTTCAATCAGAATATGGAGCACCAAGAGAATATACTTGCATAGACGATGTTTTTCCACATGGCGACGTTGTTCTGCGGCTTTAATATTCTTAGTAGAATCGGAATGTTGAATGTCCTAACGGATCGCGTTCATTTTGGTCTTTCGCCAAAGCTGTGGAAATAAATTTCATTTCCAGCTCATTTCCTCCTCTAACCAAGAAAGATGGAACTCTAGCTCCGACTGCCCAGGAAAAAGCCAATATATTTGCGCACCTATTTGCTGGGAATTCCACTCTGGATTCATCAGGAAAACAACCCCCGAATATTACACATATTGACAATCATATGCCCGAGATCGAGACCTGTTCTTTGCAAGCTGTTCGACCACTCTTACAATTTGGGGGTATTTCCGTCCAACTGTAAAATTGCAAGAGTACAACTAGTTCCCAAAAAAGGCGAAAAGTCCTTACCTAGCAACTACAGACCTATCGCACTGCTATCAATTATTTCAAAGGTCATGGAAAAAGCGATCAACATCGAGCTCATGAAATATCTGGAACACTCAGGAATTGTCAACGATAGGCAATATGGCTTCCGTCATCAGAGATCAACTGGTGACCTGCTCGCTTACGTCTCACATTTATGGCAGCTATCTATTGAAAAATATGGAGAAACTTTAGCCGTGGCATTAGATATTTCCAAGGCATTTGATCGAGTTTGGCACCAGGGACTCCTCGCCAAGCTTCCATCTTATGGTTTGCCCCCTCAGCTGTGTTCTCTGCTTGCTAGTTTACTCTCAAACAGGTCTCTCCATGTAGTAGTCGATGGAGTTTCATCTGATACTCTACTCATAAATGCTGGTGTTCTGCAGGGATCAATTTCAGCACCAGCACAATTTCTTCTTCACATCAACGATTTGCTGGAAGCAACTTCATGTCCTATACACAGCTTCGTCGATGATAGTACCCTCCATACCGCTTTCTCTTCCAGAGCTCCTAAATCGGCCCCCGTCAAACCAGAACTGAACGAGGAAGAACTGTTAACAAAATAAATATGGACTTAGCAACAATTCTCGAGTGGGTATCTAATAACCTGGTAGAATTCAATGCAAAAAAAAACACAAGCATGTCTTCTCTCTAGAAAAGCCGATCTCACTGTGCCCAACATAATTCAGTCAGGAGTAACAATAATACCATTGAAGTCATCCATTTCGATGATCAGCAATAACCTTTCTTGGGAAAATCACGTGAGGTCCATTGCCAAAAGTGAATCCCAAAAACTTGGATTTCTGTTTCGAGCCAAGAGCTATTTCACTCCCAGTCAGCTGCTTATGATCTATAAGGCACAGATCCGACCTGTCCTGGAATACTGTTCCTATATTTCATTCATAGATAACAAACTGAAATTTGATCAGCATGTCATAGCATTAACAAAAAAATTGGCATCGTTAGGCACTCCAAATTGTATCAAATAAACTGAGTTCATACACGACGAAGATGGTTTATCATTCTCTAATCGAGTCGCACTTGAGGTATGATATATCATTTTGGGGATTCTGTAGTCAGCATTTATTTCAATCAGTATTCATATTACAGAAAAGAGCAGTTAGATACATTTGCAGGGTTGGGACGCAAACGTCATGTAGATCCTTATTTACAAGAGAATGAATTTTAACTCTTACCTGTATCTTCATTTTAGAATCTGTTTGCCTGACCTACAAAAAATACAATACAACAGAATTTCTGAAACAGGCAAGCCACACTATACCCGACAAATTACAGATAGAAAAATTCCTCTTCCTATCCCAAAGTCGACCCTGACAAAAGATTCTCTAATAGATATATGAAAGTAAAAAAATATATATCATATACCATTATCACTTTGAAATGAGAATCCGTACAGTAAATTTAGAAATGGTGTCAAACAGGCCCTATCGAAGAAAGCTTATTACAATCGCGACGAATTTTACAATGACACTTTGTTGTGAACTTGGTTTTGTTAATTTTAAATGTTTAAAGTAGGTAATATAATGTATTTATCTGTTGTATTGTATGATTGTTAAAAGTTTATTTTACTTCATTCGTTTGTACGTTTTTTTTACTCTTTTTAAATTTTCCGTAGGTAAATTTGTAAATTTTTATTATTTGACACATTCACATTCAAAGTGTTTTTAAATTAAATCAGGAATTAATTTTTTCATATTATACATTGATCGTTTTATATGTGTGTATATATGTTTTTTTTGAATATTTTGAGTATTTTTAATATTTGTAATAATGTATTATTGATAAAGTCACGTTTAAATTTTATACAGTTTATTTATAGTATTTACCTAAATTTTAAGTTTATTCAAACGCTTCGTCAATAAGAAACCCATTTCTTCCACAATAAAATATATTTCTCTCTCTCTCTCTATATTTGGAGTGCGGCACCTAAACATCTCCTGAAACTTTTGGATTCTGACAAAAAAGGGCAATTCGTCTCGTCGGTGATGCCTCGCTTACAAACTCGCTCACTTCTCTGGAAAACCGTAGAAAAGTTGGCGATGTATCTCTATTTTATAGATATTTCCATGTGCGATGATCTTCTGAAATATCAACAATCGTTCCTCCATTAGCAGTCTCTTCGAGATTAACCCGTCAAGTTCAGTCTTCACACCCCTTCGTGATCACTTTAGAGAACCTTGACCTTGAATAAATTTTTTTGCACACATGGGATCGTTCATGTGAATTATCAGCTCCTTGGGAATTTATGCAAGGGTCCCCCTGTTTTTCGGGCTATTTTGACCGGAGTAATACTTCTAGTATAGGGTACCTACCTCGGTACCTACCCTTTTGAAGTAAATCTGCTTGTAACCCATTTCTGGGAGTTGTCTGACGTATGAGATCGTGTAAGCTCGTGCAAGCCAGAGAATACTGGGAGAGAAAATAGGTATAGTAATTTTTCTGGAAAGTTTGAAGATTATAATTATAGTATCAGGAAACAATTCACCAGACATGAGTACCCTAATTTGGTCCTGTTGATGGCATGACTGGATTGAGACATATTCCGCAGTTGTTTTGAAACCTGATATATATTAGGTCAAAATCAGAAAATAATGGATGAATTTAGTGCCGAGATCAACTATAACCTCGTATCTCTGTTGAACGAATATGTGCGGCTTATTCGAAGTGTTGGTGGGCATCAAGGTTGGTGCATGTCACAAAAAAGTCAATTTGAAATTACGATGTTAAAATAATGTCCCCTTTATTTTGAGGGATGATCTAGCGGCTATAACAATAGTAATTTACGTAACAAGTCCGGAAAATACTGTTTTTTTGGATGAGTGGACAAAATTCTAGGACGAGCGTAGCGAGTCCTGGAAGTCTGCGAGTCCAAAAAAACTGTTTTCGGGCGTGTTGCGTACACAATTTTTTCGGCAACCGTGTAGAATAACAAATCAAAGAAACACATTTCTTTATTAGAACAAAATTTCGAACATTTCAATTCTTATTTATATTAATATTTATATTGAAATTAGAACAATTGTTAATATTGAATGGATTCAATTTGTTTGAAATGCTTGGTATGTTTAAGTGCCTTTTGTTGAAGTCAGAACAAGAAGGTAAAGTTTCCGTTTCACATTGATTGTTTTCATCTGATAATTTTTGAATGTTAGCTAATTTTATGTCAGATAGCTGTCAGTCGTTATTTTGCTGCTATGGTAATGATCAACTGCATTTATCAAAACCATACTACCAAGATTTTCATATTTACAATGACAACAACGATGTGATTCTTCCCGGCCTAGTCCGGGAAGTACGTACTTCCCGGACTAGGCCGGAAAAATGCCACTTTCTCATAAAAAAATCGTCTGGAAAGTACGTACTTTCCGGACGGTTGCCGAAAAAGTATAGTATATTGAAACTTCGAATAGTGAAAGGATGGTATAGAACCGAAGAAATGGAAGGAATTTGGGAGATAGGTTATTGCATACCTTGTTGACTGAATATCAAAATGTGCCTACTAGCCTCAAAGTTTATCAGTATACCTATTGTACTGATCTTGATTGAACATGCTCAGCATTTGAAACATAATTAAGAATATTGCTAAGATAATGAAGGTCGGACATACAACAGTAGATGGAGAAACCACTATATTGTCCACCGCAACTTCGAGCTAAGATATAAGTACCAACAATTGATATGGAATAAAAATCAATGATACGTTTGAAATTGGTATATTTACTTTGACAATGGGGAATGGGTTGACTTCTATTCAATAGGAAGCATCATAAAATTCACATTTCAGTCAATAAAAAGTTTCGAGTAAAAGAAAAGTCAAAATTGACCGAGTTATGGAACGCTCACACGGTCTGGAGCAGAATCGAAGTTTTTTTATCTTATCTGCCTCATTAATTCAATAATATTGAAACCCAAGCACTTTAATATTAGGCAAATGTTCCAACATAAACTGAAAATCCTATAAAATCAAGAAGGATATTGAGTAGAGTGAATAAAAGCATCATAAATATGACATAACAATAAGCTTCGTGTACCTACCCTTATTATTCAATACATAGCAAATTCAGTTAGAAACCTTGATTTCATTCATAACTAGTAACCAAGCTCCAGTGTGTTTTGTAGATATTGCTCTATCGACTTGAAAAACAAATCGCGAAGTTTTTTTTTACCGCTATCTTAATAGTCTTACCAACCTTCAGAAGTTTACCAGAAACTTTTACGAGTCACGGTAGCAAGGACCTCACCTATATAGTGAGATCAGAAACAAATTTTTCTAGGCCTTCGAACCTGGCCCACTAGTGGACAGCAGTTAGGAGCCTGACACTTTCAGCACTGAGCCTATATAGGCTATAGTTGCCATCGGAAACTTCTTCTACCATCTACCCACTCCTTTTTTGAAAAGGTTTATGGCGTAACTTATACAGATCTGGAATAAAATGATATATCATATTGTTCTGGTCGACCAGTTCAGAATATAGAGATATCCAACTGGGCTACAATATTTCACAGTGGTCCAGTTATTATTCATCGAGTATAACTGTTGTAATTCGTACTGGTTGACTGGAGCTATATGCCGATGTTTTTTTTCCAGAACAGTAAACTATATAACAATATAGTTGTAATAGCAATGTACTGCTAGCGTTTCTGGTTCAAAATTTGTTGATTTATATCCCTTTTTCTACCAGCTGGAGTTTCTATTTATCACTGCTTGCACATCTGGTCCGAAATCTGTGTATTTTTTTGTATCATCAGTTGGAAAACCAGACTCATTTGAATATACCAACTTGTGTTTCTTTGTCAACATGTTGAAAATATTTTATTATTGATTGAAGTTGATGCAGATCAGAATGCCTTATTTATTATTAAAATGATAGAATTATTCAAATCTTTTTCGAATGTTGCTTTCAGATGCTCGAACATTCCTCATTAAATGCATTTCTACCAGCTCTATTTTCCTCTTTTCAATATTCTCTAGACTAATCATATTAGTTTATTTTGAACGTCAATGCTGCATAAAAGAGAAGTTCCTTAATTGTGCCGGTACATTATAAATGAGCGAACAACAGCTGCTAAGATTCAAGATAATCTCGGTATATTCACCTATAAGATGGTTAACAAAGATAAACAGAGGTTATGTTCTGAATGTTATCTGCTATCAATGTATTATGGGGAGTTTGAATCAGTTTACCTTTCTGCGTAACAGTTTATATATTTGGTTGGTTACCTACATATTTAATGTATCCAGAAATGTACTCACATAATAACATTCGATAATTCATGGCAAATATATGGAGGAGTTCACTGTTTATAAAACACCGCAGCATATTGCAGACCTCACCCCACAGTAAAGCCATTGATTGATCTGTTCATAAATTGTTGCACTAATAATTGACCATTCTATACGTTATTGGATCAAGTTCGATGAAAGAATGAAGTATTTTTTGTACAAACGGTTAACAAAGTAAAGCATTCGACCCTTTCGAATCTCCACACAATTTGACGTTATCCGAGGAGAGGAGTGACAGCATTGCTGCTCGTGCGCGAAAATAATGTCATTAATTGACAGCATTTTCGCTCGCATTCATCATTTTTGAAAACCAACTCATTCTGTTGCATGATGGAAAATACTATCGAAATTCCCAAAAGTACTCGTACTCTCTTATTCAATTGGGTTGGTGGTCGAGTGCAGTGAGGCGCTGACCTTTGAGCCCAAAGGGTCCGGGTTCGGATCTCAGCGCGACTGTTGAAAATTTTATTTATTTCTGTAGCATCGTTTAGCGGAGTTGAACAACCGAACGTTTTTGGTACCTAGATTTCAATCCTTCAGACTCTCAACGATAGCCAGCCGAGTAGTGATTCGGATGACAAAGCTAAGGTCCTCGTCTGCCTTTTTTTTATTGGTTGACGAGATGGTTGAAACCCTCTTTATGGGCACCCTATTCTTGGGTTGGAGTCTTCTAAGTCCTGAACTGAATATCCTCAGACATACCCACTAAACACTCCACCTCGCGTGCTCGCGTGCAAATCAGGGCCTTGCGACGACACTTAAGCCGAGAGGCCTTTTGTATCTTACCATGACCATACCACTTTCTTGGGCCATCGGAAAAATTCCGCCGTTGGTGAGAATCGAACTCACGACGGGCAGGGCAGAGATTGAGAGATTGACGCTCTAACCACTGCGCTACCTGACCCCTCTTCCCTACCTTACTCATACAAGTCTCAATGAGACTTCGAGGGTTGCTTTGCAACAAAGTCGGCGGTCAAAAACACACTTTTTCAATAAGTGAATGTGAACACCTCAAGGATGAGCTAATGGATGAATGTTTTGAAGGACAAAAATCTCAAGAAACATAATCAGTATACTTTTTTGATACTCATACCCCAGTAATGAAAAAATCCCATTTCCTCGAGTTGTACAGAATCATGTGTAGGTACCTACTATACTAATTCTATCGGATAAAACGTTATGCGTCAGGATGATATTAAAATTTTCATTGATACTATGAAATCAAAATTCGCGCCCACAATGGTTATTCATAATTTTGCATATTTATCCACGAGAGTATCGTACGATAACCTTTCATAAACCACATTCAGCTGTTATAGTAAATAATAACACATTCGGATGATAGGAAGCAATTGTAGATCATTTGCGAGGTCAACTTCTCTTATGGTTGACGGAAATTGCATCAGAGTTTGAGAATGATTATGATAGTTATTTGGTATATTTTTTGAATGGATTTATCTTCGAAAAATTCGGAAAAATACTTACATTGTGGTACATTTCGAAGAGAGATTTTTAATTAATTGGTTCATCGAAGTTGATTACTTACATCGAACTTTTGTTGAAAACGAATAATGATAGCAAATGTTTGTCTTTTGATTACGCAGAAAAATATCGGTGAGTGTTTATTTTGATAGTCGGCAGTTAATAGTTGCCTACCAAGGCATGCCTCCACGAAAAATGAGTTACAAAGTGAAGAGACCCTACCTCAGGCTCTACATATGAAGGAATTTTTGATTGATTTGATTGATTTTTGTAACGCTGATGCGTTATTGAAATCAGAATTATAAAAGATTGATTGGGAATTGGAAAAAAGCGGGAAAAAGTGGATTCTAGAACCGATATCAAATCAAAAATCAAATTAAAAGAAATAGCACTTCAATTGACATTGGGGCAATAATTTCCCCATAATAAACCCTCTTGAGAGGACTGAGCAGACATGGTACCTATATTGGATCAATAATTGCATGCTACGAGACCAAGGTAGCAATTGCATTCGTTGGTATACAGAGTTTTAGCTATTCTATCGATGTCTACAAACCCCCTTATATTTTCTGTCTGTGCGTAATGTAAGAACATTTTAGAAAATTCCAACGATGCCTAGGAACCTTATTTTCGACAACACATCGTATATCAACTAATGCAATTGCTGTTATGGTCACGTAGCACGTAATTGAATCTACGTGTAATACACTAAAATTTCAGCGAATTCTATCAGTACCTAGAAACCCCCTCATGTGTGTGCCGTTACTGTTCTTTGCAATTCGTTCTCTGAATTTTCCATTTCAGTTTTCAATCCAAGAATAAATTTCACCTCATTACGTAATACATATTGTTTCTAATAAAGAAGTGGGGCCAGACGAGCTTTCAACAACATTCCTCATATTTATACTATGCAGAATACAGGGTACCTCGATATTACAAAAACAGATTTCTGCTGCAGATTCTAGAAACAAAAATAATTGAAAAAGTTTACATAAACATGAGTCCAGAAATGCCCCCCTATAAGGAGCCATTTGAAGGTGAGCCCGAAATGAAGGTTTTTTGTGAATATTTTCGAAACTCTTCAAGTAAAATAACTGAATTCAATACATCTACCTAATTTTGTATGCCCAATTCAAAACTCTTGAGAATAATTTGAAATTTTGTTCAGGAGCGTGGTAAACGGGAGTACTTTCCCCCTCGACTTTCACCCCAACTTTCTTAATGTTACATTTTTCGGCAGATTTGACAGTGCAATGAAAAAAAACATAAATTAACCGTGTTATGAATTAGGAGTTACGCAGTAAAATTTATTCATATCAAAAACGGAGACTGCTATCGAAACTAAAAAACCATACCATTTCTATGTGAAAATGTTGATATTTTTTTATCTTCTGAAGAGACTGCTGAAAATTGCATAAACAAAAAGTTGGATAATAAAAGTATCTCTAGCACCTCCCATCCCACGCCTCTGAACAAAATTTCAAGATATTCTCAATATTTTCGAATTGGGCATAAGAAATTAGATATATGGACAAAATTTAGAGAGCATATTTCCTTTGTAATAAAAGAAGCCCGTATAATTTTAATATCAGGTAAAAACTACTCGATTCCAAGAAGAAAGCATACCTATATTTGACATCTCTGAAAAGGTTTATAAAACCGACAGTTTTTTCGAAATATCTCAAGAACCACTTATTTTTTTCTACTCCTCGAAACGGCATATTGAAATGGTTCAAATCACGCAACTTTTTTCTGATTTAATTGCCTTTTCATCTTTTCATCTCTCATGAAATAGCAATACTGTCCCTATGAAATCGCCCGGACCCTGTACAGCAGTTCGTATGGCTCTATATTATGTATACTAGCAACAAACTGTTCGAGTGAGAGAATAGTGGGTGATAATTTTTCTGAGATCTTCATCTTCCTTGTGAGAAAAAGTGGCACTTTGTTCGAAGGTGTGAATTAGGCAATGAAGAATTCTGGCATACCTTGCCCCGCATTATAAGTAGTTCATGATTGAACTCAGAAATAGTTTTTGAAACTTATTCTTGTGCAATCTCAACTTCATCGTTGTATTGTGAAAATGATCCAGGAACTGATACATCGATCCCCTATGGTTCACAATCACATCATTTCGGAATAAAGGTTGTGTTATTAGAAAGATAGTCTACAAGTCACAAAGTAACAATTCTGTTGACAAGAAAAATTGAATAGCCTAGCGGCAAATGTATAAATCCGTCACTGTAGATAATTAGATACCTATTTCTACATAACATAATTATTATGACGATTGGAATTAGGCATGTACTTGATATTGATATCATGTTTTTAAATGAAAATGCGATTATATGACGTGGTAGAAATTAATGACTTAATTACTTATGAGGAATGAAATTCATCATTTCTTTATAATGGAAAATCCCATATTTGCATCATAATAAGAAGCAATTTCCAATTTCTTGTTCTGATTCGAATAATGACAATGGAATTCAGCATGTGTTTCAAATTATTATGTTTAGTGTTGATTTATTATTCAGAGAATGAAGTGTTCTTGCGTTGAAATATTATGAATTCTGATGACTAACAGATATATCAACTGGAAACCTAAAATTATTTTTGCTTGAACAGATGTTGCGTAAAATATCATGGTACCTAATTTGCTGACACTCCTATAATTAATGCGAAAAGTTAATTGGTCAGTATCATTCTACTCGTTTTATTAGATCTGATGATTTGACGTAACAATCTCCAGATTAAGCTTAACTGTTATTTAGAGGACATCATACTTCCAGACCAGACAGTATGGTGCCATGAGTCAATAAATAGATATTGTTTATGTAACATGTGTGCAAACTGCGAAGTGGTACTCTATACGTTTACAGTGTCGTGCTTCAATTCCCACGAGATAAAAGGTCACTATTTTAAGATTCAAGGATGGCACATACAGTAGGTACACTTTTTCGATAGCAGATAGAGATTTTTGAAAACGGGCGTTTATATTTTACTTTATTGGTAGGTATAGTTTCTTCAATTTACGTTCGATTTTTTGTCTTAACTCAAGAATAGAGTTTCTCATTGAATATTGAATAATTTCACCAATTTCGAAAGCAAAATAACTGTGCTGCAACTTCGGGTAACGGAAAGACTCATCATCTCCTCAAATCTTTGAGGTGATATTTCACCTATTCATTGCTATTTCATTCAATGAATATCATTCTGAGATACATTTCAAACATTTTCAATGGCATTCCATTATTTTTCGAATGCATCTGATTGATATCTTGATATATTTATGATATATTTATGATATAAAAATATACTGTTTTGATCAACCTGCAAACGCTTCGGAAGATGAACAGCGTACATTTATTGTATTTCACTAAAGCTTTTTGTTTGATTTTTTTGAAGTTTTGCAGAAAGTTTTCATTCATTATTCACGTAGAGAAAGGTGTTTCTGTAAATAAGAATTCATTTTATATTAGATCTCGTTATTTTCGATTCAATATTCAATGCATATCTATTAGGAAAGTAGGTACTCATGCATCAAACAAAAAAGGAGAGAAAATTACTTATAGGTTAAAAAAGAATTGCCCTGCCTAGGGATCAAACCCGGGCTATTGAGGCTACTTGAAAACTTATGTCTATCCCACAGTTATATATAAAACGTTATGATCCAAAAAGATGTAGTCAAAGTTATTTTGCTTTATATTCAACGGACTGGTTCTTTGAGAAATACGGTAATTTTGGGATACTCACTCTGATATCTTTAGCATTTAAGCATTTTATCACACCATCATGTCATGAATCTATATCATAATTCATACTCTTCCTCGATTTCTCTGGTAGGAGGTTCAAAGTTACAATGTTCGTACTTTCTGCTACATCAGAAGATGTGTTAGATAATTCACTGTAACTATTATTTTCCATCATGACATTATTTTCGTGCACGAGCGGCAATGCTGTCACTTCATGACATTCCTTGGAAAACGTCAACTTTGTGTTGAGATTTGAAAGCGTCAAAGGTTACTTTGTTGAACATATTTGTGGAAAAACAATATTTTATCCCCTAGATATGTGTTTCCATATGTTAAGATCTTCAGGAGAAGGTTAAAACTTAAAATATCGCTTTTGGTGTTCTGTAAAAATATGCTCTTAGTAACCATCGCGCTACAGGTTCTAGTAATCATTCGTATTCGAGATGAAGCTAGATTTTATCTACCAGGATATATTATTGCAAATCAGATTTTGGCGATTCGAGAAGCACTACAATTCACACGAAATTAAAAAAAACTTGAATAATACAAATAAACTGTATGATAGTTTATCCGCTATGAACCAATTATATTAGTGTGTACTGCATACGGTCTACAGGTACAATGCAGGTGTTTTCTGATGAAATTGTTTCATTGCCGAAATTATCATAATTTGTGAAAATTCAAGGCATCCAAGCCAAGCCAGCACAATGCACCAATGCGGGTGAAAGGAATGATAAAAATATTGCTTTCAACTTCGGTACTAATTGTAAATTCAGGTGGTTGATGGAGTGAATATATTATGTCTACCAACCTCACTGGAAAACATGAAAAAGTTACATGCATTCATTTGATTAAAACAAACTCATCTGAATGTAAGATGTCTCTAAAGAGACACTCACTAGCGTATACGTCAGGGTTGCAAATACTCATTACTTCAAGGACGTGATTTGAATTAACTGGTACTTTATTCAAATCATGTTTGGGATTAAATATATGGAATTAAATCAATTCATTCAAGAGCTCAGATATAATTTGACAAACTTGGATTGTACAGGGTGTCCTACTTAAAGGTGTCACCCCCCTTTATTCTCATAATTCTCAACATATTTTCGTCAACTTTTCTTGTATGATTTTATACAAAATTTTTGAATCAGAGCTCACTTTTCTCAGTATCAACCAATTACAGAGGGCGACTGAAGAATTTTTTTTATGTTCGGATGTTGTTTCCTATTTTTTATTCGATAATAATATATGATATATATTTTTGAATTCAGATTGACAGGCTTTATCGAATAATGGATGAAAATATAGATCATCTCAAAAAAAAATGTTTTAGCCACCCTGTATTTTGTTGATATATAAGAAAAAATTTAGTTCAGATTAAAAAAATTCGTGAAAAATTATTTCATGGAAGTTTTTGAATTATCAAAATATGTTGAAAATTACGAGGATAAAGGGGGTGACACATTTGAGTGAGACACCCTGTACCAGAATTCTAATGAAAATAAAATAAAATGATATAAACTGAATATTATTTTTCATATGTGAAAAGTTAGGTGTCTATTTGGAAACTGCAACGAACAAAATTCAAAGATGGATGATCGATATCAAAACAAGACATCTGGATTGAGTTAGTATAATATTCATAACATACATATGATTTCCATGAATATGATGAAATTAACTATCTCTAGTCAAAAAATTCAAGATATTTCCGACGAGTAATTCATAAAAAATTGGAAAGTTTGCTTATGTCTTTTGAATTCACCTTAATGTTCTCTAGTTCAGGTTGCAGAATAAATATCTCGTGATTAATCACTTTGTGTAGTTAGCCAGCAAAACATCATATCCAAGAAGTGATAATACAGAAACTAATAGTGGTACCAATGAATGCGAAATCATAAACGAAATAACAATTGTAATACATTATTAATAGATAGTCGATATGAAATCAAGTGAATTTGAATTTGGTCTGAAGTATGTAATAATTTTCAATTGACTTGGCCGTTACTTGATGAAAATTGGTGGACTAATACCATACGTGAAGAAGCTAGGTGATGTGCTAGCGAGTTGAATATATATAAATATATATCTTGTGGAAATCTAATCGTTTAATGTTGCTTTACAATTTGTATGAAAAATTGTCAACTGAAATTAAAATAATAATGAAATAACAGGTTAATAACAACTATGTCTGATGCAGGGAATTTTTAGCTCTATTAAATGGTAAAAAAAGAAATGGCGTCTATAAGACATCAGAAGTTGTATGTCATATCACTGAAACTATAAGACTTAGAATATCTTCGTTAACTCCAACTTCTTTGGGTAATTCAATTGCCTAGGTATACAAAATGACAACCGATTCCTCTAACAATAAATTTTTAGTTTACTCAGGAACTTCTCACTCCTTTCCAGTTCTCAAAACGGCATATTCAAGTTTTTTGAATTACACAACTTGATCCTACTTCTATCTCCTACCTTTCAGGAGATATCAATACTGTCTTCATGAAATTGTTGACACCCTTTATAGAACAGAATATATGGACCTTGGATAAAATAAATTCACTTGATGATGAATTTGTTGAATTTCAAAATTCATCTACAAATGGTACAGAGCGGTGTAAATAATTCATCAGAATTCGAAATTGTTTTTGGTGTATCGGACTTAATAATTGGACTGCTGTCAAATTTCGACAGCAGTACAGAATTAGAGAGAATATGAGACTGGATATAGATGAATATTTAGGAATGTATAGATGGACTTTTGAATCTACAACAGGCTCGTGTAATATCTTCTCATTAATAAATGCAACCAAGCAGAAATATTTCCAAATCACGAACCGCTCGGATGTCTAGGAATCGCACTAAAATTATACCTTCGAGTATCTGATTATAACGTAGTTTCTCATGATGACGGTGTGCATTTCACGATGAGTCATCACCCCAAGATGCCTTTGAGATAAGTATGGCATGATAATACGTCATTGATATTGATAATAATTGAGATGAATGAAGATTATTAAAAGATCATCATACCACTCGGAACACAAAACATAAATTAATTTAAGATCTGATAGCTATAATAGTCTGAACTCTGAAGGATATGTAGTTATTGTAATTATTTCATCATAGCTGCAATTAATAGTTTCTGAGGATTTTCCAGAGCTTCAACTGAAGAACAGACTGAAAAATCTTTTTTGAAGAACATGAAATTTGAGAGGGAGGAAAAGCTTTGTATTGTGGTATTTTACTTCGCCTGAAAGATGAGAGCATTTCAGAATTGATATTTCTCAAGAATATATGCAGTGAAATGTTTTACTCGAATCACAGTTCATTGTGACGTCAATTCCTGTGAAAATAACAAATATTGTTGAGTTATTTTCTTTTTCAATGATTAACGAATTTCACAATGTATAAATCTAAATTTAGTGCTGGTCATTCAGAAATGTATAGTACTAGTTTTGTACATATGAAATTGCGCAAAACTAGTTCTCAATTTTTTGTTTTGCTCGATATCCGTAAACAATTGAAATTTCGGGTTTGGGAAATATTCGTTGCTCAGAACTGGTTTTGCATAATTTTTTCGGACATTGCCCAAATTCGACTATTGAGCGTTACACAATACCTACAACAAAATGGATCATTTTCGAAAAATGGAATATTGCATTCTTATTGATGAAATATTCATTTGATGGATTCTATTTTTATCAATTATTTATGTTTGTAATTATGACTCCTCTACTGTTTAATGTATTGAAATTGTCTTGTTTTCTTATCTCATCCTGTAGATCTAGAATGGTCTGCCCTTTCCATAGATCGAACCGAGGCTGGCGGCTTGAAAAGTCGCGCAGTGAACTCGTTGGCTATTGGGGCTACTTGAAAACTCATGTCTATCCCACACTCTCTGCTACAACAGGAGATGTGTTAGATAATTCACTGTCACTATTATTATTTTTCGTTTCCAACAATGATGGATATGCTGTCACTTAAAGACAATTGACATTATTTTCGCGCACGAGCGGCAATGCTGTCACTTAATGACATTATTTCCGCGCACTTGCGGCCATGCTGTCACTTAATGATATTCCTTGGAAAACGTCAATTTTGTGTTTAGATTTGAAAGCGACAAAGGCTACTTTGTCAACCAGTTCTGGAAAAATTTATTTGTATTTTTTTCAGATGAGTCATCGATCACTACAGTCTGTAAGGAGTACTCAAGGGGCGTGGATGTGCATGGCTGTTGCATTGTACTTTCAAATATCTGCCGGCGAGTCTGCTGTACTTCTCCATCACCACCTCACCAAACGCTCGTTCTTCGATCTCCAATGCAAAGGGGTCTACGATAAGAGCATATTCGCGAGATTGGACCGCATCTGCGAAGATTGCTACAATCTATTCAGAGAGCCGTCTGTACATTCGTTATGCAGGTAGGTTGCGTCATTTTGCGAGAAATCTTCGACGAGTTGTCGTGGTAAAAAATGTTGGGAAGCTGACTGGGGCAACATCAGCTCCAAAAATCAACGAAAACAAACGAATGAAAGGGAAGATTGACAAGCTTGAATTATTCACTCGTGATTGGGAAGTGAGGAAGAAGAATACGTACCTAATGTACATTTCGTAAACGAATCGTTTTCTGTGCCAGGGCGTTTTGTTACAATAATAGATCTTGCAAATTACCAAGATTCTTTGATGAAGACACAAAGAATACAGGGTTTTTCTTGAGGATGTGCGAACATCGGGAGTGTGATTCTACATGCCGAAATGATGGTAGTCTGCTTCATAAACGGTGGTCCCAAAATGTTCGGTTAGAAAAAAAATTAAATTCAAACCAATTGAAATATTTCAGTGAAAACTTTTGCAATTCAAATGTAAGTATAGATAGATAGATAGATACGCATTTATTTCCAATAACATGAAACTTGTATGTAACAATATGAACTCAATATAAATATATACATCTGAAAAATAATTAAAGTTCAATGTAAAGTCTATTTAAAGACGTAAGGAAAGGTAGAAGCATATAACATTTAGAATAATGATATTTCAGAAATGTCTATGTATACATATCTTTATATTAATAAACTGAGACAGTCAAATTAGAAACAAAATACAAGCCTATAAAGAACCATTAAAAATGAGTTAGAATTAACATACAATATATTAAAAAATACCAGTAAAAACAAGACCAATTTCAAAGTTGAAATGAGAAAAATTCATCCAAATTGTAAAAGCAATGAGTATGGAGGAGTGATTTCAATTTATTCTTAAATTGTAATTCACCAAGGTTCTTGAGATATTCTGGAAGTTTATTATAAATTTGAGTTCCAGTGGACAAGGGACCTTTACGAGTGACATTGTATTTATAATTAGGAAGCCTATAATTTTGATATAATCAAGGGTGATAGTCAGTACATGGTGATATTTGAATAAGAGGCGCATGTTTTTCAATGCAAACACGATTATTATGAGCTTCCACAGTGGCGTGCGCAAGTACAACTTCTAGCTTAAAAAATGAAAGAAAAGGTTACCCATCAATATTTTTTTTTGCGAGGGATTTTGGTACCCATCAATAATTTTTCCCATGTATAAAAATCGATCAAATAATTGTTATCTGCGATGCAGCGATTTTGGTAATTTTTATAATCAATGAATATCCTTAGGTTATTCTCAACGCTAGAAAATAATTATTGAAGCTTGGCTAATCCCACATCTAATTTCATTGATATAAAATACATATTTTCGAAAAAGTCAATATAAAAACCTTTTTATTGTTGAAAAAAATCAACGTATTTATCCAACTTTTCTAGGCATTTTATTACTGGATTTCATCAATCATATTCATTTATATTACGAAGTGATTGATAGTTGACTTACTTAAGATACCTATCTAACACAAACTAGCTCATGAAAATGACAATTGCGCATCATAATGTCGTTATGTTTTTTGAGAGTTGTGTAGAGAACTTGGAACAAGAAATGGCCGGACAGCCCTAAATACAAATTCGAAAGAAAATCAGAACAATAATTACGACATTGGGATGGTACACAGTAAAAAAAATTGGATGTAGGTAATTTCAATCAAATTGATTTCAGAGCTAACTCCGACGACTACACACTTGAATATCAAAGTTGTGTCCTTTTTGTTATACATTTCACAATTGAGTGTTGAGTGGTGTTAATTCCGATGTCAGTAGTGAAAATTGACACCAGTGTAGTGAAGTAGAACGATTCTGAAACATAAAATCATAAGAAACACCAAATGGTTGAAATGTAATATTCTCAATGGTGCTATAATTGACGTTAACGCAAAAAAACACCCATTATATAAAATTAACACCAAGTTACACCGTGTTATATCACGATGGAATCGAGGCGGTGTATGAATCACCTAATTTGGTGGCAATAATCATTCGTTACGTATCGCATTGCCAATAGGTGGCACTGACATCCTTCCTAACCGTACCTGATTTCAATATTGGGCATGATATATCAGTTGATTTTAATAAAGTTCAGTTTCAATTGGACTATAGGCTTTTGTTTGAAGGTGGCTGACAATGTCTCGAGTTGTGAAGAAAAGTTTCGGACTTCCATTGTCTAAAGGTATGAAGATTTGAATCACTACATAAGGTATGAAGATTTGAATCACTATAGGCACTAGTGTCACTGATCAGGATCATCCGAATTGTCCCTAGATTCTAAACTTAGTAAAAAACACCGAAGGGGCTGATGGAAAGCACTGATATGGTACACCAGAAAAGTATTCGCATGTACCTGCTTAGTGTTTAAACGCAACGATGAGAATTTCGTGGATGTAGTATTCAGCATCAATAAAATCACACCACTGCGTAGTCAAATCGCACTTTCGAAAATGCTCAAAGAACACCACCAAAGTGTTCATTCTGCTAAATTCAGCACTAACACTAGTGTTACTGACAACTGGGTTTGGTTATCAAAAACACCTATGGTAAAGGTCACATAACACCAACAGTGGTGAATAATATGCCGGTGTTTACTGACACTAAAACAATCAGGACCTCAGGGGACACCAGATGGTGTGAGCTGGTGTATTTTTTTTCCACTGTGTATGATCGCTTCAATCTGAAATTATATATATGACAGAAATGATGAATAGATACATACGTATGCCATGATAAAGAAAGCATATATTATGATTTTACATGTGATTGGTCGTCACGGATTGATATTCAGAACTCAATCAATAGTTTTCCTGCGTTTTTGATGACTTGAAATTAATTTTATTCTTTTTTAAATCCACGAAGCTCTGAGAAAAGATTGATTTGAAGTAGTGAACTATAGATTGAACAAGTACTCAAATTGAAGGACAAACATTTTCGTGGGATATGAGACAATCCAAGACTCACCCACAATATTTCAACGGTAGTGTAGGTAGACGATTGAAAGTCAGTTCGAGCAGTTTTTAACTCATTTCCGTTTGATCTTGTTGCCTTTTTCTTTGTTGTAATGCATATAATTTTGTTCGGTTTATATTCTTAATTCAGTATTTTATTGAAACAAAGCATGGTAATGTTACTTTCAAAGTGACAGGCCACACACCAGATTTTCTTTATTCAATCTACTGAAGATCCGTTCATGCATCAAGATTTTATGTTGTCATTATAAAACATTTCTTTTACGAAAACAACCCAGTAGTTGATAGAGTTTGACAAATGGTTCTCTTCAAGACAGGATTTTGTTTTGTCCAAAAGTCCTGGTGAAAAAATTAATATTGGTTACATCATTCCCATTTTGAAAGATGACAACAATATAAAAAGATATAAATGAATCGAAATCATCACATCCTTGAAGAAATACATCACATGAAAATGTATTTGTATGTATCAAATTTTCAAGATATATCTTGTATGTATCCAGAACTTATATGGTGGGCGTTTTCCTTTCTTATATTGTAGATTGTAGAGGGGAGTCGTTGAGGCTGTGCAGCTTCTCAAGCACCTCAACCTATTAGATCTTTATTTGTGCATAATCCTTTTAATCTATTCGAGGCTTGGTATTCCGAGGCTTCTTGCGAAGTTCATCAGTTTCCTGGGAGATAGGTTCCGTGCTAGCTTCCTGACATCTGAGAGCCTTGTGAGGGCCCCTTCCAGGAACTTGAGCCTCTTCCAGAAGAGCGCTGGGCATTCGCATAGCAAATGTTCTGTATTTTCAGCGAAGTTCTCACAGTAGCGGCAACTATCACTCTTTGTTTACCCATATTTTTCAGGTGATATCTCACAGGGCAGTATCCATTGAGGAGTCACGTTACCAGTTTCAAGTCTTTTTTGTCCAACTCGAGAAGCTGCCTTAGCCTTCCTTGGCAAAAGGCTCACTAGCCTTTTCGCTTGTCTTTGTCCTGGCACTTTATTCCAGTGAGATTTCATTTTATCTGCTTCTCAACGTCGAAACTCCTCCCTTAAGTGGGCCTTGGATAGACCACAGAAAGGTTCTGGGCCGAGGAATTGTGTACTCGCCCTTTCTTTGGCAGGGCAGTCTGCTTCCTCGTTGCCTTCAGCTCCCTTATGACCTGGCACCCACATCAAAGTGACCTGGTTGTTTGCTGCCAGTTGTCTCAGGGATTGTTTACAGTCCCAAGTCAGCTTGGACTCACAAGTGCATGATTTAAGAGCCTTGAGTGCTGCTTGGCTATCTGATATAGATTTTTGCCCTTCGATTGTCCCTTTCGAGGCATTCCTGGTCACATATATCTAGAGCATGTACTTGTGCTTGAAAGATTGTTGGGTTGTTACCAAGGGGTTTTGAGAGCCTGAAATTTGGCCCTGTAACGCCTACTCCCTCTTTTTTATATTGAAAATAGATATCTCCACATGGTACATATTCAATCACCATATACATAAATGAGTGAGTATTCTTTTGAGATTACTTTCAAACATATACAACTCTACTCATTTACGAATAGACGAACAAAATCATTCAAGTGATTACTGTTTATGCTTCTGCTGGGTTATAAACCATATCTTTATTCAAAAAAGCAGATATATCGTTATCAAAATATTGTTTAGAATACATCGCATTTATTTTAAAATTTCATAACTGAAAGCAATCATTGTTATGCAATTTCATCAAATGTAATGATTTGACTTGAGTACATATGATGTTTGTGAATTGTGATAAGAGCAGCATTGAGGTTGCGAGAGTTGTTATTGCATTTCCATCATTTTCAATAATTCAAATATCATTTAATGATCAGAAACACCGATCCATCACCGCGTTTTTTGGATTTTTAGACGATGACCGGTGATTTATAACAGCTTGTACTTAATCAGCAGATAACAAGAAATAATATTATTATACCTTCTATAAATAATATCACAGTGGCCATTGAAATATTCTTTGGTTTGCTAGATTTACTTAGAATCTAACTGTAACACATTGCATTTCAACATCGACAATTATTAGTCTAATATTTTATAATCTCACAATCTCTCAAAAAATATTCATTCTATATTTCGAAAATAACAACTGAGTCTAGCTCACTCTTTCAAGCTACTACTGTCATGTTCATCATTTCAGACTTATGTTCTTTCGATATGGCTTTTGTGACCAGAATCGCGGTCGAAAACTTGGGCTACTGTTTCGGATTCATCACGAATTTCTTCAATCACTAATGAATAATCGCAGTGCCGTGCATTACTTCCAAATATGGATATTGAAGAGTTGTGTCGTGTATCTTAACCATCATACTGGAGTATTCATCAAGAAAAAAGAAGACAAGAAGTATACGCGTACATTGTGGGTTTATCCATCCGATCAAGATGGACAAAGGAACATACAGAAGCGTAGAAGGGCCATTTATTTATTTATTTTTATTTATTTTTATTCTTTCCTACAACTTTGAGTTGCAACTCGGAAAATTACTAAATTCCGAGTAACCACTCGGAAAATTATTGAATTCCGAGTTGCAACTCGGAAAATTGTTAAATTTCGAAATGCAACTCGTAAAAATTCCGAATGGCAACTCGGAAAATCATTGAATTCCGAGTTGCAATTCAGCCTTCAGCCATCAGCAGGATATATTGACAAATATAATAATAATAATAATACTTTATTTCCTGTGTGACATGCCAATACATGTATAGAATTCGTCAAAATGGAACTTCACTAGAAAATTTTAACTTAAACTAAAACTAAGACTAAGAAACATAGAGTTGACAAATGACCCCATTTATAACTCTTCCAAAGAGTGAAATCCACCCTTCATTAGGTATTTTCTTAGACAGTGCTTGAATGATTTCAATTTTGTACATGATTTAATGTCAGCCGGAAGTTTATTGAACAACCTTTGCCCAGTCAAAGTGGGTGATCTATTTAAACATTAGTCCTTGAAAATGGCACATGCAAGTCATTCTGCTGCCTTGTATTGAAAGAGTGAACTTGTTTATTGGTCTTGAAGGAGTTCAAATTACAAAATACAAAAACACATACTTTGAATATATACAAGCACGGTAAGGTTAAAATTCCATAAGTTTTAAATAAATCTCGACAACTAGTGGTACGAGAGACTCCCGCGATACAAACTTTGATACAACGAATCAATTTCTTTTGTGAAATAAAAACATCATTAAAACAAGTGGATGAACCCCAATATCTCAGTCGGGATTCGGCCTGTGCATAATATAACATCAATAATTGTTTCTCCGTCAAAACTGATCTCATGTTCCTGAATAGATAGTTGACATAGTTGAGTTTTGAAATTACTGTCTCACAGTGTTTCCTCCAATCAAGACACTCGTCAATGTATAATCCTAGAAACCTTACACATGATACATTTTCCAGAAAATTATTATTAATTTTTACATGGACTGTAGGAGCTTGTTTTTGTCTTTTATTGAAATGTATTGACTTGGTTTTCTCTGCATTTAGATGAAGTGAATTTATGCAGAACCAGTCATATACAGACTAGAAAGAACTTCAGAGCATTTCTCTTCTAAGGAATGGTTAGATTTATCCGATATGAGTTGATGCTGAAAGGAAAAATAGTCTATCCAATTAAAATTATCAAACATATAGTTTGAAGTAATACCACGCAGAGCATGGAATTATATCTGTCCATGCAACGATTCACACTTCGCTTATTTATTTGTCATTTATCATCAGCCTAGTCGAGTTATCAGATACTCACATGTTCTGTGACATATAGGACATTTGTTTCTGGAGTGTTTCTGTATTGTTCATTTCTTTCGCCGCATGGTGTCGTTAATTCCAAGTGTCTCTTGAAACGCGGCTTCGTGCGGTGAAATAGACTTGATGGAATCATAATGAAATAACCATTAAATTGGACGAAGTATCAAAATTGAAAGCAAGACATATCTCGTCTTGTCCAGTTAAAAATCAAACACAGTTTGAATGAATGGTAGACCACGAGCAGAAAACAACTACTTTCTTGGAAAATACCAAGCAGAACATTGAATATCATTGAATTACAAGTGCTTTTTGGAACGCGGTCACTGCGTAGAAATAGACGAGGAATAAATGCATTGGGACAGGTACCGCTTCGAGTGGAGATCTCAGTATCTCTACTTGGTTGACTACCCTGCACTGATGATGGCCAATAAGCCTGAAACCGGTCTGTAGGTTGTCAAGCGTGCATGTCTCGATGTGAATTTTTCACGTCTCAGGAAGAAAGAAACATTTGCGATCTGCATTGATAGTGTGAATCGTTGCATGGACTACGATCAGATATAATTCGATGTTCTACGTGGTATTTGCCAGGAAAGTAGTTGTTTTCTGCTCGTGGTCTACCAGTCATACGAACCGTGTTTGTTTTTAATTGGACAATACGATATATGTCTTTTTTTATACTTCGTCCAATTTAATGGTTATTTCATTATGATTCCATCAAGTCTATTTCACCGCACGGAGCCGCGCTTCAAGGGACACTTGGAATTAGCGACACCATGCGGCGAAAGAAATAAACACTACAGAAACACTCTTGCAACAAATGTTTTATATGTCACAGAACATGTGAGTGTAGCTGATAACTCGACTAGGCTGATAAATGACAAATAAATAAGCCATGAAAAGCGAAGTGTATGGTATTTGCCAGGAAAGTTGTTTTCTGCTCGTAGTCTACCATACTTCAAACTCGGAATTTAGTAATTTTACGAGTTGCAACTCAGAATTGTAGGGAAAAATAAAAATAAAATAATAATGGCCCTTCTACGCTTCCGTAGGTACCTACACATATAATACACTATAATATATGATTTATAACCAGAACCATCAAAGTATTTGAATTATTTCGTGTACTGCCGGCATCTATTTGATATTATTGCAATGCCTGTATCCACAATTATTGATGCTCCATCACTATTGCGCGTAGTGAAACCTATGAAGGTTGAATTTGAACTTGAAAATGTCCTGTTCCCTGCGTTTATGATATATTTTCTGTTGAAGAAGTATCCATGTCTGAACACGTGTCTTTGATTTTGAATAGATACGCGTATCTCGCATACAGAATCCTTGATCCTTGTGTGGTGAGAACGAGCTCTGGGCTTCTCATAATTGTCTCAGACACAAGTTACATATTATTTTCATCAGGATATTCTGGCATGGCATTAGGCACCGTGCCCAATAATTGTCAAGAATTTCTTGCTCTCTCAGACGACAGCCGATTTTCAATTCAAAAATTGAGAACGTGGTGTTAACTTTTTGAAATGAATATATCTTCAATATATATAGCTGATGATTACTTACCCTACGACATCTTGAAAAAATATTTGTTGGAAATAGCACATGCATATGCTTTCAGGAAAGTTAGGTTTCAGAAATAATTTATAAGATATTTTAACCTCATATGATATGTCAATTCTTTATATAATAATAATAATAATAATCAATAATCATCTTTATTTATTTGAAGTAGGTATTCCTAATGTACATTTACAAAAAAAAATAATGAGTATACAAAAAAAATCATGTTACATGTGTTTTATAGCTGCTCTCTTTTCACAATATTCGTGTATTAAATTAGCATTTTAATAAATCCCTTTCTCTCTTCAAGTACACCCCAAAATCCACGAAAACGCTAACCTATAATATATATATATATATATATATATACATAATATACATATACACCCATGCATATAACTACACACCCATACCCATATATTCAGAATATAAATCATTCAAATCAATTAATACGAGATTCTAATAACATTCATTCACATATTGGGAAACAAGTATAAATACATGACCTAATATTCTGATAATAATTTTCTAAAAAATAAGAAATCAACCCTAACCCATCTCATCCTAATGAAATAGAAATCAAATTTAGACTATCATTTCCATTTTGAACTGTTTGAGAGTTTCTGAACTCTTAATATAATTTGGCAAATTGTTGTAAGCTATAAATCCCATGAATATTAAAGTTTTAGTATTGTATGCTTTGATTTGATTAGAGACATGTAAGTTATATCTACTTCTAGTATCGTGTTGGTGGATTTGATAATTGAAGGTTATGAATTTATGAAAATATGATGGAAGAAGATTATGAAGCATTTTATAAATATAACTCATAGTTAAATAATTGATTCTATGTTCAATTGACAACCATTGTAATGTTTCCAACATTAATGATATTGGTGTATGTCTGTTACATCTCAGGGTAATTCTCATTGCACGGTTTTGAAGTTTTTGTAATGATCTCATTTTATTGAGGTCGAAAACATATAATAAGGTAGGGCAATATGCAAAATGAGGTTTAATAATAGTGTTGTAGGTGGTAATTCTTGAATTCATACTTAAATGTTGATATACCCTCGAAAAGAAGTGTAGTTTTTTTAGTATTTTTTTCTGTATATAATTAAAATGGCTATTTAGCGTTAAATGATTGTCAAGCATGAACCCTAGATATTTAAACTCGTGTACTAGTTCAACATCATTATCTTGTATTTTTATGTGTATTTCATCAATATTGATTTGTCTGTAATTATACGGTGTAGTAATTATCATCCCTTTTGTTTTACCAACATGAATTTTTGTTTTACCAACATAAATTTACACATAAAATGGTTATCTTGAATAGTATGTGAGAGTTCAACTATGTGAGACAAGCCAATCATCAATTTCGCGTTTGAATTTCGTTTCTCACTTTTCGATTTTCGGGTTGAAATCGAAAATGGTTATTTTTTCGAAGCAAAATACATATATTTCGATATTTTATTGATCGAAGGGCATATATACATGATGAATGAAGTAACTCGTTATGGTCTGCGAGGATGAGTATCTGGCGAAATATCCTGATATTCAGGCGCTGACTGATTACAGATTGATGATGGACCTAACATTCTTTAATGATGTGGATTTTGGAGAGTTGAGAATACCCCCAATTTCAATGAAACCCCACTGCAGTTTTCTCTTCAAAAAAGTGTGGTTAGTAGTTTGTCTCAGGCCATAATATATGGACCGGTTTTCTTTCAAGGTCCCATCGATGGTATAAGGTGGTATAAGCAACAGACGAATTATGTTGGAACCATTTATCAATCAACTTGATAACGGAGAAAGTCAATTCGGCTATTTTCAGCGGGTGGGTCCACTGCTCACTCTACACTTGAAAATTCAGAAAATCTGAAAGAGTTTTATGATAATCGCCTGATGAGTCGATGGATTTATTCTTTCACTCGAGATTCCTGCATCATCAGATGCTCCAAAAACAAAATGTTCAAAAGAGAGAGAGCACTAAAAGAGCAGAAAGTAACAATAATAGAACATTTTCTTTCAAAATATTGGCCCATAACTCTGAAAAACACTTTCGACAACAAACAAGGAAGGAGTATGGATTATTTGGAGAACAACAGAGAACATTTTGAACATTTATTTCAAATAAAATTCACCATTGTTCGCTTTTAGAATGGATTCCCGGAAATTCAAATCGTCTCGATTCAATTTTTTCAGAAGTAGGCCTTTCCTGAAAAAAAAAACTGTATGATAAAACAATAGTTACTTTTGTTGCTTCGACATTATAAACATAATTAGCATACATTACTCTACTTTCTATATCTTCATAAACTACAAAAATGCTACATGGCAGCTTTAGGGTAGACTGGGTACGGTTGAAACTGTGGACGGTTGAAACGGTGGACGGTTGAAACAAAGTGAATATCTTGTGAATAGTGCGCGATGAGGTGAGGGGTACAAGGTGAGTACGAAGCGGGCGACAGGTCGAAACATGAATTTTAGTATTAAGTTTGAGAGTTTTGTTACAGTTAAATTGAAGGTTATACAATATCGTAGTATTATTAGTTTTTATTTAAATTTACTGTCATTCTTACTGTGAACCGTTATATACCAAGATGGGGGGTGGGGGACAGTTGAAACATTATTTGTGGGTACGGTTGAAACAGTTTATTTATTAAACTTGGATGGATACAATGCACAGTAGGTATATAAAATGTTGTCGCATGAAGAGTGCACAAAAGGTAGCCTTAGTTATGTTTGCCATAATTGTGACTCCGAATGATCTCGTAACCGTTAAAGTATTTTTTGTTTAAAATTTTACTATATTTTATTCTTCATTTTTATTTAGTTGACGTCTTTTGTTTGCATAGTTTATAATTAAAAGTGTTGATAGTTGAGTAATATAAAAGCCTGATTGCTTAGTAAGTATAGCCAAAGAATTTTCGCTACCAACATCTTATTCTTATTTAGTTTAAGTTGTACTTACTTAATATAAAACTGAAGGCTTATTAAGAATAATGTTGGATTATAAATATAGTCAAATATTAGAATATTACTTAATAAAAATATTTGTGATAGTCAACTGTGCCATTTCCATTCGAAACATGTTATAAGAAGATTAATAAAAGATGATAATTGATTATATTTTGTATTATTTGCATGTGTTTCAATTGACCCCAGACACTGTTTCAACCGACCCTGGCATGGGGACGGTTAGAACTAATTACTGTTTTTTTTTTTTAAATTTGATTTTGCTCAGAAATTACTATCCAGTAATCTTAAATAACATTGCCCTATAGTAGACAGTAAGGTCTTTTATTTAGTATGTTTCCGATATCGCTCGCTTAACAAAGGCCGATGCTATGCATGATAAATGCTAAAATGTTTCAACCGTAACCAGTCTACCCTACATCTGCGGCAAATTGGTCATAAGTAGATTGTTATAAACCAAAAATCAAATTCTGTAACAAGTCTAATTGAATCAAGTGATCTTAATGTTTAAAGCAAAGATGGAGTAGAAATCGGTGCTTCTCGAACCACACGAGAATGGTTTCCTCCTTCCTTTATGAAAATAATCAAGTTTGAAAAAATTAAGCCTGAAAAATACAGCTTCCTATACACTTTCTCGATCGTTGAAGATGTACTTATGGATCATGCTGACTATGACCGTGCCTGCTACAAAACCTACCAGCCTACTATTTTTACAAATAGATGTAAATCATTACTTACTCAATACAGACAGTATTATTTACATATCAAGTAAGCTTAAATTATCTTACTAAAGAATCATATATTTTGATAAAATGTATCATTTTCTTCTCCTTTTCCAGGAAAGAAAAGTACCAAATCGTAAACTCATCAAAAAAATTTGTGGAAATATACTTATATCAGCAAGTTGTCTATCTACGAATTGAACTAATGAACATCGACAATGTCGCAGAGATATTATGAAAGTCGAACAGCTGATATCGTAGGTACCTACTTATCAGGTTGGTTTATATTGTCCATTCTTTTTATGTGATTGTTTTGCTATCAAAATGTTACTACACTAACCAGTTATTTTGTTACAGATGAGTAGATTTTAAGTGGATAAACTTGCCTGGAGATGTTAATAAAAGATAATGTACCTACTTTATGACCCCTGTGTAATCCGAGTTTAGAATAAAAGTATGTAAACTATAATCGAGCTTGAATGTTAAAAATATTGCTTAGCCTTTTTATTCTTTCGTGTGTGTCATTATAAATAAGTTCTCTAGGATATATTCAAACAAATAACAATATTGACACAGTTTCCTGGCTTGATCGCTCTTCATGGTCTATTAGAGAAGTATCAGAAGCAGTACCAAGACAAACTATTTTTTCTCATCAATATGCTGAGACTGCTCAGCTGAGAGTGAATATTTCCAATTTCCATCAACATTTTTGTGATGTTCACCATAATTGAATCTGTTCTTGTGTATGTACAAATATCTACTGATTGATATCACATCAATTTTATAATCTGGGACTATATACAGGTTGTTTCATTAATGTTGCACGAAACTTCGTAGTTTTTGGTCAAAACTAGAAAAAAGTTTATACTAACATAATATGTCCGATGGTGTTCAAGTTTCTTAAAGAAATATTTGTTCTATTGATTTAAAAAAATTGTTAAACCATTATTGATGGAATTCACAATGATCGTTGAAATCTCGATGAGGTAGTTTTAGTACCTACTTATTAGGTAAAATCATGTTCTTATGAGGATCAATATGAGTCGGAGCAGAAACTATTGTTTTCTTGCCGACGTTTCCAATTTAATGGAATTAATCCACAGGTGTAACAATTATTTTTCATATGATAAATTAATCCGTACTTGACACAACGATCAGGTGACAATGTTTACTTAACAAAAGTACTTCATTCCAGGTTAATATCCATATGAATTGAGAACATAGTCAAATGAAGTAGATTGTAGGTTGTAGGGGGGTCATTAAGGCTGTGCCTTTCAAGCACCTCGACCAATCAGATATTTTGTGCTTAACCCTTAATCTATTAGAGACCCGGGATTCCGAGACTTCGTGCAAAAATTATGAGTTTTCTGGGAGCTAGGTTCTTGACATCGGAGGACTTTAAGAAGGCCTCTTCCAAAAACTTGAGCGTCTTGCAGGAAACTGCTGGGCATTCGTAAAGCGAATGTTCTGCAATTCCAGCGAAGTTCTCGCAGTAGCGGTAACTATCACTGTTCTACCCATCTTTTTGAGGTGATACCTCAGAGGGCAGTGTCCAGTGAAGAGTCTTGTCAGCAGTTTCAATTCTTTTTTGTCCAACTCGAGAAGCCGTTTAGCTTTCCTGCGCGAAAGGCGCACCAGCATTTTCGCTTGTTTTTGTCCTGGTACTTTACGCTCTTGTTCTAATAATTTTAAGTATATTTGTGTATATGTTTGAACTTATTCACAGTTTTATGACATTGTCAATTTTATGGTTGCTATGATCTTATTCACGATATTTGACTAAATAATAATAATGGTTCTAACCTCAATCAGGATGTAAGTAGATTAATTTCCATCCATCCATCGTGCCTCTTTTACTGTTATATAGATGATGAAAATAAGGTTTTTCGAAAGCTCTGAGCAAACTTGAAAGATAATACTTTTACCAGTGCTGCATTCCCCACCAAAATAGTTAGTTTTATAATTAATATATATGAAGTAAAATGTTGTAGGTTTATATCGTTTTGTGTGTGGAATATCAATATACTTTGGATGATTTCACCCCCACATTAATTACGGTGTAACTCTCTGGGGAAACGCTGTTGACTTCGTGAGAATTTTCAGACTTCAGAAGCGAGCTGTTCTGATAATTTCTAAATCCAATTATAGAGACAGTTGTCGTTTTATATTCGAAAGTCTTGAAATAATTACTGTACCATGTATTTATATTTTCAATTGTCTGCTAGATATTCACAAGAATAAAGACCAATTCCAAAGAAATAATACATTTCATAATTACACCACAAGAAATTGTAATTTGATTCGACTTGATGACTTCTGAACGCAATTCTATTTATATAACAAACTACCTTGGCACATCAAAGAATTACCAATCCATATGTTCAAGAAACAAATACGAAGATTCTTACTATCCCGTTGCTTTTACTCGGTTCGGGAATACTTGGAGGCTGATTTGAATTCATGGGAAATCACATCATAAGTGATATAATAATAATACAACATAATATGAATATTCAAAAACACACTCTACAATATGGCACTGGGAACCAGTCTACACTCAAAATTTTTTTTAACCGTAATTTTGTTTTGTATGTAAAGTTTTGTTACTTTTAAATCTACTCTCCTTTTGACTTACCACAAATGGAATTTCTGTAAAGTGGCGAAATAAATGAATAAATAAATATATGTTTAAGCTAAGCACTATTGATAATTATAACTATTTCGAGGAAAGAAATAATTTCCTAAGAAATGATTTTCTTATATGTGAAATACACAAAGATTGATAATTGATAGTAATTGGAGTAACAAAACAAAATTCTTGGATTTTCCTTTCGTTTTATTGCATCAGTTCGATGGAAACAATCAGGAAAACAGCTATCACAACATTCATGGAATGAGACCATGAAACTATAATTATTTCATCAGAGCCTGTAATTTCGGACACTTGATTATTCATCAAACCTTGAAACATTCTCTTGGGTATGGGTGGATTTAGAAGAACTCCTTGTGAATGGAAAAAGTCAATTGAGATATAAAATAGAATTTTGAATGCATGCAAAAAAAAACCACAATGTTCGTGGGAACTGACGCTTGATTTCTCTTAAATTAAATGACCTATCATTCCTTAGTTTTCAAAATATGAAATATCTCAATTTTACGACCGAGAGCAAATTGAAAAACATGGAATTTTGGATAGGACCTAGATCTTAGTTCATTGGTTGATTCTCATTACGATTTTTTGTTACAGAAAATTTGAAATATCCAATGTTATAGAATGACTGGTCTCATAAATATGTTGAGTAATACTTGCTTTATATGAACGACTATGTCTTAAATGGACGATATGATTATACTGGGTAGGTAAGTCTTCCGACTACATCTCATCATGTACTGATGTGTATCCTCTTACTACACACACACATTTGATAAAGATTTTATTTGGTGGAGTTTGACTGTAAGTTTTTTACCTACCCAGTATCATCTCACCTCCACTGTATGTTACGTATCGCCTCCGTTGGATTTATTGTGATTGATTTCGATGTATCGACGTATTTGACCTTGTGAAAATCGTATCGATTCCTTCTTTGGAGCTATACATATATGAACTACGAATGATATTTTCTGCCTATAATGAGCCCTTCTGATTCAAATACATGATGACTTTATATTTGAAGGATTTTTTTATGAAGTTCATATTTCCAGATGATATCCCTCATGTTGGGATCGAGTGCGTTGAGGCGCTGGCATATGGCCTCAGAGGGTCCGTTTCGAATCTCGGTGCGGCTATTGAAAATTTTAATTTCTGTAGCTTTGTTTCTCGGGATGAGATAGGTGACCAACCGAACATTCTTGGTACCTAGATATCAATCCTTCGGATCAGCCGAGTAGTGCTTCGGATGACACTTGAAAAGCTAATATCCCCGTCTTCCTAACTCATACAAGTCCTATACTTACGAGGATTGTTTTGCAACTGAGTTGGTGATTAAAAACACTTTTCAAATACTTGTACGGAGAGTAATAGGTGATTAATGTTTCTCATCCAGCATTGAACCTGAGGAGTAAAGAAAAACAATAAAGCTTGGACAGTAGAGTTAACTTTTATTGTTCGACTCATTCGAGTGGCTCCAAGAAGTCGAGGAATCCTCAGTTTTTACTATATGAGCAACTTGGAAAAGTTGACTATTTTCCGTTCTGTGGTTTGGTTACATTTGAGCCTCCAGCCTGACCTCTTGATTTTTGGGAATTGGAATTTCCTTGATGAAGTTATGATCCTAGATCTACAAGATTTACTTGTTATTGATTTTCTCAGGCTGTTCCATTGTATGAGTTCTGCAAACCACCAGCAGACCTTACTACTACTCAATCAGGAAAGGAGAAAAAGAAAAATATAATGGTATATTTTGTTTATTTATTGATTCATTGATTCGTTGACTCTAGCTCATGACATCTGTACTACATATTTTATTTTCATTATTCTATATATGTTCGAGAATTAGGGGAGAACAGGACAATGTGCTGAAGTACCAATCTACGATTTCATGGCAGTGATTGAAATCAACAGTCGATGTCATACTGGTCGCGTTGCAAATGTTCATACATAATATAATTCAATTCAGAATTCAGAAAACGACAATTTGGTAATGGTCACTGAATAAACGATAATATGTATGTACATTTTGATGTTGGGAGGATTCCTTCTTCTCCCCTAGTATTTACACTCTCAGGAGAACAAATACACACAGTGGAGAAAATTTCTGCCACCAATTTGAATCTTTGAACTTTGAAAATTATAAGACGATGAAAGGGATTGTATTGTGCATGACGTTTCAGTAGATGATGACGGCGGTAGACTAAACGCTGACGTCATAAAAATTTACATTTAAACTAAAAAATGCAGATTACAGTCCTTTTCATCGTCCTAAAATTTCATTTTCATTTTCAAATTTCAACACAAATTCGTCTCAGAGATGTGATTGATCATCTCATTCATGTTTCAGATCACACCCGCGACTCGAATTGAGACTCTCACTGACATCACAATGACTGCTATTCCGGACCTTTCTGGTCATTTTTTGATTCACAATGTGATGCCAAATTAAACTCGAAATATATATTATGCGACTTTTCATTTAACATCAAAATAGAAATCACATTGACGTATTGGAATAATCACGATGTGAAGCTACCAAACGAGGAATTATTCATAAATGTGAAGTATACTTTTTGATTCTTCAACTCAGGAAGTTCTTATGAGAATAATATTATGCTTCATATATACTTTATTTTCGAAGTTGCTGTTCATTCACATTTGAATTGTTGAAATAAGGCATTGAGCATGCTGCAAGAACTCACATTTCTTTCACATGGACTGAATGATAAGTTTCACAAGAGTACTCCTTTTCACTTGATAGTGTTTTCATTCTGAATTATTTTATACAAATACTTATTATGAAGTAGCAAGGCGTCAGATTATTGTCGTAAATGGCGCCATCCCTTAGTCGGCGATCGAACTAAAATTATATATTTGATCCATGCTTTCACGAAGTTCGGAAGACGTCGAGTTTGAATTTCGGATTTAGGAATTCTGTTCAAACTTATTGAACTCATAACTATGAAAAATTCGAACAGAAGCCCTGCTTCTTCAGAATTGTGATCCACTTTGCATTTCTTTCGTTCAAATATCAATAATTAATAGATAAAAAAGTACAGATAGGGATATGTGAGACAGTTTGATCAATACCTAATGAATAGTTTTCGACACAAAACATTTCTTAAGTTGGAAAATCTCACACCCTATATCTATGAAATCAATCTTTGTATATGTCAATAAGTGTGTTTAATCGACAAAATCAGCCCTTCAAGAAAAACAATTTTCAGGATACTTTTAGTTATCTATATGGAGATCGGTATAGCTCATTAATGTATAGGTAGGGTACACTGTATCCAGGTAAGGCAATCGAAAAATTAGTACAGGTTGGTACTAACTTTTCGGTTGCCTTACTTGGATCTATTGCATTACTTTGGTGCTGATAGGCGCTTCACTATTAAAAAAAGAGGCATTCAGAAAAAAAAATACAATGATTCATTGCATACTCGTCTCTTAATAGACAAAGCAAAATTGCGTGTACGAATGATTTGATTTCCATTTCGGAAATAAAATTCCATGAGATGTTAGAAAGAGTCATAAATGAAATCTTTTCATATATTTATATTCTGCTAGATTTGAATCCTTTCTTCAACTCGGATACATCGAATTCAGATTCTCATCGATTGAAGTTTTCGAATCGGAAATTAAAATCCCTATTGTGTTTGGAAGCTTCACAAATTCACCTCCATATTGGTCTCAGATCCAACTAAATGAGACGAATAATGTGAACCCTTTGTCATATTAGAAATCCCCTGGCAATATCAGTAATGTGTAATTGTGATTCGCTATGATACATTGACTGACATGAATGCGACATCCCAGAGATGTTTGTGTTAACTGGGTGGTGTGAGACTTTCTTGTAACAGTGACAGTGTAGGTATATACATAAACATCGCTACCCTCAATCAAAAATAATGATAAATGTACATGTATAACAAAGTCATAAACAAGATTAACATTGCAGATTCGATCTATATTAGGTAGGTAAGATTTGTGATAATTCTTGAGTACATTTAACAAGATAATTATCGATCGTAATTTATATAATAATTCGAAATCAGCTCAGGTGTTTGGAGAGCTGACGTATGCAGTGTTCCATCATTTTTCATAAAGAATGAAGTTACACGTTTTGGTGAAAATAATGATTGTAAAATAACAGAATAAGATAGCGATCAATCTTTATATCTACGGCAACCTATAATATATAACGAAACACCTACACAAACTTTTGGCAATGTTCTATTTTCAAATCAATTAGAAGAGAAGTTACTGCCCATTACCACTCAAGTACTTACGTACGTTTGCTCACATCCGTGTTTAACTACGACGAAAATAGAAAATCTCATAGGTACTAATTATTATTCTTGAGTTGTTAAAGAAATAACCATCTAGCATTCTGGGATACCCGACGCACACATGTCTGGGTGGAGCTGGTGACGATGATGGAATTTATAATAGTCGTGATTATATAGTCTAGTCGACAAATACCTATTTCATTTGCAATAAATTTCCGATGAAAAAATATTGCATCGTCCATTTCACGCTCTTGCAGAATGAACCAATTAGGAGCTCAAGTCAAGTTGACCTTTGACTCTGATTGGCCTAACAAGTTCGATGTTTTCAGATTTGTGTATGTGAGAGTTAAAGGACAAATAAAAATAATCACGTTGTGCACCCATTTCCAAATGAGCAGATTGAGCACTTTGTGAAATAGTCTAATAAAATTCCACTCGTGATTGGATTTATCTGATAGGTCTGTTTTTTATTCAATAACTCAACTGAGTTGATTGAAAGCTACCTACTCAGTTTCGTAGGAAATGAATCAACAGACTTATAGCGAATATTCAATCACTTGTGGTATTACTACTGAAAATACCAGCAAAATTCAGAAATTTAAATGAGGTTAGTTTGACAACAATATTCTTCTTAAAATTTATGGATTTTCCAAAAGAAAATTTTAATGTTGGCATATTTCGGAGGTATATCTGGGCAAAACTGATGTTTCTTCTGCTATAAGCCAGTTGGCGAGTAGTCTCTTAGTGTATTAACATCATGAGCGAAATTTATATTACAAAATATTTAAGAGATTCCTCGGTGAAAATTAACATGGTCACGAATTGCATTTGTCATGACTATTTCAGGTATAATAAGAAAATATTCACAAAAAAGAAAAGTGATAAAGTTCGAATGCATGAAAATCATATTGCCATATACATAGAGTAATGTGCTTATACCAGTGACAAGGCCACCAAACCAGTAGAAAAATAAGTTGAAGAAATAAAGTGTCATCAGTTAATTTCACATGTTTCACAATGATAATAAGGAAAAATGAAGCCAAAAGACAATCACAAGTGATACACTAGTAAAGATAACAGCGATAAAGATATACATATCTTCTCTATATATGTGTTTCAGGAATAAAATTTAGTACTTTCATTATAGCTGACGGAGAAATCCTTACTGTATAGTGACACTCTGTGACAAATAAGATATGTCTATGGTAAGGAAGAAATTGAACAAAAATACTGATATATTTTGTTCTCATCATATTTACTTACATTACATGTGTTTCAAAAGTGAATCGACTTGATTTTCAACATAAGAAATCTTCCGACTGACTACTACTAGATATTATATCATCTCAAATTCACCATATTTATCGCAGTTCCAATTAGGAATCATTGATGTGAAGTAGGTTTTACACATTTTTTGAGATTGAGAATTTCGTCATAATGTTAGCTTGATAAAAGAATGTTTCCGAAATATGCTGAATTCTTCACATATAGAATAGATTGTCGAAACAATTCGACATTTTTTTCTTTCGTTTTTCATTGGCCGAAAAACGTAAATATTAACGTTGAATAACGTTCACAGTGTGGTGATTGCTTCGAAAGGTTAGGCAATTCTATTCACAAACTTCATATACGTGAAATTCACATATACTTCTCAATTATCCAGCTGGTCATAATTAGTGATCAATTAATTCTAACTACAGTCATTATTATGAGAAAAATTTCAATGGTTACTAGGAAGATGTATGTGATATGTCACATCTTAAAAAAAGATTGAATTATTTACTTCAATGTAGGAATTGATAATACTAAAATTTTGTGAGGTCTCCCATTCTTATAAAAGAGAGATTCTCATTTGCTGAAATATTAGTGTGAAGAAGGTATTTTCGTAATACTATCTTTTCCACGATTATCGATCAGAAGTTCTTTGTTATGTGCATTATCATGTTTCTATATCGTGAAGTGTATCACCCTCATTGAACTTCTTCGGAATAACATTCTTAACGGCACGCCAACGATATAAATCTTTATAAAATCATCATTCATTTCAGTATTGCAATATGTGACTGAAAAAATTCGAAAGTGAAGTGAAGCCAATATAAATTGTGATAAAAAACTGCAACGCATCACGAACTCAAGTTTACTATTAAATAAACCATTTGAAAATAAAACTCAATAATCCTTTATAAACGAATTACCTGTGCAAGGTTTTATGAAACCGATAAAAAATTATCCTCCTTAAAAATGGTAGGAGAAACCCCTTGCTCTAATAATTATTAACTCATCTCCTCACTGTGTATTGTTTGTCAATGGGGGAGTTTCCTCCAAGAAACCACAAGAAAAAGGTCTATTAACGGGGAAAGGATTTTCTTGGTCTAAATCTTCTTATATAAACTAAATTCTACTGAGAACAATAATAATTTTAATTGACTTTATTACTATTTGGTTCAAAATGACGAGGTTTTCTTACAAGAATTGTATTGAGTGTGATTCTCGAAATAAATAAAAATATTAATCAACCCTTCCTTGTTAGTAGACTTTTTTGTGTCGAATGAGTTTCATTCGACACATTGAAATAACCTCATCGTTGTTGTATCTATTTCCTTGATTTGAGAATTGACATATTGTTAGATGGTTTCGATATTTATTTATTTTAACATCACTCCAGCAACATTAAAAAAATTTATAGAAATACAAAGTGATATATTATAGTGATAATTTCTCGACTGTTCTAACAACCATTCAAATTTCGTCATTTTGTGTCATGTGGAACAATTTCACCCAATCATGTCAACATTAGACTGATACTAATTGCATTCAGTGCAATTTTCAATCCCTATGACAACACGATCGAGTTTGACAACTTCATCCAAATAAATTTCAAAATGTCACGTTTCGGCAATGAGAATGTTCAAAGTATAAATGCGCTAATCAAAGAAAAAATTCCCAGAAATACAACCTACAGTCACAAATATATTTGGGGAATATTCATGGAATTTTGCTGCGAACGAGAATATGAGTTGAATGAACATAGAAGCTTAGAAGAATTGGCGTTGATACTAAAAGATTGGGCCGTCAATATGAGAAAGAAAAACGGGGCCGAATTCAAAGAGACAACGGTGAAGACAATGTGGAACGTTTCGTGCAAACTATTGCAAGGAAGGTACTATAATGACTATAATATTATGATTGACCCGTTTAACAATATAGTGTTTAAACCAGCCCGAGATGCCCGCGATGCAATCAGGAAGAAACTACAAGCAGATCCATGTAAACGTAAGGCCAGTTCAGTTTCGTTAAATTGGTCTGAAATTAACAAAATATTATTGCTTTGGAATCAAGATACCCCTGAAGGTCTTATGCGTAAATTTTACCATATTGCTGCTGTAGAATTAGCGTGGCGAGGAGGAGAAGCAGTTGCGTCTGGTGGATTTTTTTCAAATCGAGAAAAATAACGATGACACTCCAACAAATCGCATTGAATACAATCCGGTATTCAGTAAAACGTGCCAAGGTGGTTCTTAAAGCTGTGCAAGCAGTAAATGGTTGGTTACCAATAGTGAGAGACAAAGCTGCCCTGTACGTCTTTTTCATACACTGATATCAAAACGAGGCGACAATATTACCTCACCACGACTGTTCTTAAAACGAAATCGATACTGGAAAAATGAAACTGACAAATGGTACGATAATGTACCTGTTGGAAGAAATACAATGAATGGATGGACTAAATCTTCTGCTGAAGCAATTGGCTTGAATGTAAAGGAGAAAAAGATAACAAATCACTCGAATAGATCAACTGCTGTTAGCGAATTAGCAAAAAGTGGTGTAGAAGAACAACAAATGCTGAAAATTACTGGTCATGGCAATCAGAATTCTATAAAACCATACTTAAATCTCGATCAAGAACACCACAACAAGATCATAAATATTATGCGTGGTTATAGATCTTCTATAGTAGAGAACAGCAACGAATCTAATTGTACTTTCACTAACTGTACTTTTAATAAATAAATGTTTCGTTGTGTTGAGTTATGATTTTTTTTGTCGAAAAATTATCCGCCGAATATCCCTCGGACATTGATGAATGCTTCATAATTTCATGACAAATTTCTCAAGCTCGTTGTTTGGTAACAGCACTCAGCCTTCGGCTACCAAGGAACGAGCTTTCGATTGTCATGAAATTATCTCGTCTGTTATCAATGTCCTAGGGATATTACTACTGATAATTGAACAATAAATTCATCTATTTCTAACATTCTTTCCCCGCAATATTATTAAACACCATAACGATCAGATGGCTTCACCACTCGTCCTCTTCTCGTAGTGATTTTATTTTTCTCCTCTTCGTATTCATCTTCATTTCTGCGGTTTCCTTCATGAATGACATCCATGTCTTCTGTTTTCTTCATTATTGATTGATCAGTCTGATCTTTCGTTAACCTCGTCGAATGTTAGAGTTCCATGGTGTACAAATGTTGAAATGATCGTAAAAACTAAAAGTTCGCCAGTTCTTGTTTTTACTTTCGCTACTCCATCTCTTCTGGATTGAACGTGTATTATTCTCTCTATTTTCCAATCTGTCCGTTTGATATTTTCATTACCAATCGAAACTATCTGCCAAACAATGTATCTATCTCTTCTATTTGAGAATTGAAATATTGATAGTTGGTTTCGATTTTTATTTATTTTGACATCACTTCAGCAACACTCAAAATTTGTTATAAAATACAAAGTGATATATGGTGATAATTGGACAATAAATTAATCCACAGCACTTTTGCACCCTATCGCCTGGACTAAAACGATTAATACAGTCGAGGCAACAGCCGGCTTTTCTCGGAGATCTTCAGTTTTTCAGTAGACAGGTTGTCTCCGCTTCTCCGCAATAATTATTTAGCGGTCGGTGGTCCGATCAGTGGCGGAACATCGACAAAGTTGGCATACAGTAGGTTTAATAGAGTGTGGACACCGGCCTCACTGGATTGCTTATATCTTGGAAACTATGCAAAATATAATTTCGCAACAAAATATGTCGGAATAAGTTAGATACATTTCTGGTAATAATTATCTCCAAGTTTCTAACACCGCCGCTAGATAGCATAATATTTATATTTGTGACACATACAATGAAAGACATTGGAGAATCTAGATTGGGATACAGATCACACGAGATAGAAAAAATAAGAATACATTATTTATGGATCCATAGTTGTATATAGACAATAATAATATATATGCTTATGAAATATAATATGTGGGAATGTAATCCAACTGATAACCCAGTTCTGCTTGGTGAGAAAGTAATGATTATTGAAATGATCCATGTATTTTTGAATTTATGGTTATGAGCATGGCAGCGCAAGAATCTCTATGTTTATAAGATCAAGTGGTATAACAACCAAGGAACCTAAAACTTTGCCCAAAACGGATTCTACTAGGGTTGAAATATACTTATTTCTACAGAGAAGCAAGTTGCAGTCTCATTCACACCATCAGTAGAAAAGAAGAAACATTCATTATGTTCTAAGAATCATGGTCCGACTTATTTTAAATAAGGGATATGTTGAAAGCATACTCAAAATTATATAAAATGTCATACTTATAGTTAGAGGTTTATAAATAAATGTATTGATGTTATCTGTGTTTGCGTGTCAATTTTGTATGTAACAATAATAGTAAGTTCTCATAAGAATGTTTTTTTGCAACGAATATTGTTTTCTTCAACCCCACCTCTGCCAACATAGAGGAGTCAAAGTTTTCACGTGAAGGAGTCCTTTATAGAAGAAACCATGGACGTATAAATACGTCATCACTATTGGGTAATTGAAGAACCCTCAATTCACCACAGAAAGAATCTTTTAAGATGAGTTGGGTATTTTCGTATTTTATGTGCTGATAGATAATGAATTCATGTTTGTGATATTCGAGGATAATCTAAATGCATAGAATCGATACAGCATATGCTAGTTTTTACTACCGATTATAATAATGCAATGTTTTTATGTTTTTGTGTTCTGGGTTAACTGTATACCGTTGCCTGAGGGACATATTGAAACACTTTTCAACCTCTTATGAAATTCGGGTATTTGGACTACAGGTTATAGATAATCATTTCACTTATATTTCACAATAAAATATGAACCGAATAAACATATAAAAACAATTTCATGATGACCAATTGAACGAGAAAATATGTGTGAGAGACTGTTATTGATTGTATCGATTTTCAAGCCTGATCAGTTCAACTCAATCAGCATGATGAAAAAACTCTGTTGGAAACTGCATATGTGAACTATAATTTATCATTATAATTTTATCATAAATTTTAGCAAGGTTCCTACTTCAATATTTGATGACTTCTCTTACAGGAATCAGTGTTTCACAACAGATATCTTCAAGGGATGTTGTGAAACCCTTCAAGTCTGTGACGAAATAGATCAAATCCAGGCAATGATCAAACAACTAAACGGGGCAGAACCAGGGGTTTAGGTACACAAACATTTTATTATTATTTTGCATACACTAACAATAATTTAAGTTTTTTCAGTATAAGGAGTTTTCATGTTTTTAAAATGTGGAATATCAATGAGGGTGCGAAATCAATGAAATATAAAAGTGACATATATGAAAGCTCCTTCAATCTTGATTATAAATTCACTAATCACCTGCATTCCACATACTTAGCATCCAAATAACATCATCTAACATCCACACACTGTCATACACTTGGCTTCTTTCTTTATTTTCAACAATAGACTTAGTTTTTGAGTATTTTTGGGTCGGTATTTTTCAGACAAGAAACCGCCAGATCGGGCTTTATTAAATTTTTTATAAAACGAATATTTTCGGAGTGGACAGGGCTGGATTTTTTTTATTTTTCATCCAGATGTGATCTGCACGATACTTTTGCACTTTTCGCATAACTTGCTTGTGAATAAACACATTAATCTATGAACAAATATAGCATCGTTTTTATTAAAATTCGCATCATATGTAGGTACGTCATTCTCTCATCGACTGAATGATTGTTCCTGGTTGTAGTAAACAGTTTTTGTAATGATTCAGTTGAAACTTGAGAGGTTGACGTGTATACTCATTATATTGCATGGTATAATGCGACCTAATTAGAAAGCCTTTAGAAGTAAATTGAATTTGATTCAAGTGCAGCATTTTTCCAATTTGGTGGAGAGGATGATTATTGAGAGCTAGAAGAATATTGAAGTGAATAGATGTTCTCCTAGTTCCCAATGATCAACCTCTCCTGTAATTTTTTAACAATGATTCATATCGATTGATTCGTAATCATTCGAAAAATATGTGTGAATTTATGATTATTTCCTTCAATCAGTCCTGGAGTTTTCTCTAGAAGTTTCCTCATTAGATCTCCCAGAGTAACACGATGGTAAATATATCTGGTCTAGAGAAATATGAGGAAATAAATTCAACGGAATACTACTTACACTTTTTCCAATTTTATTTTAAAAAGGGCCAATTGAATTTCAAAAAGCATTGTTGGTATTTCAAATTAGTCAATTTAATTTCAAAAAGAATCAATTGAATTTTTAAATGCGTCAATTGTATTGCAAAATTCAAAATAACACTTCAAATTCTAAAATAGTCATTTGTATTTCCAGAAATAAAAAATGCATTTCGTAATGTATCATTTGAATTTCAAAACTGAAAAAGCACAGGCAAAGGTTAAATGGGCGCCCTATCGTTATGAGGCCCCGGATAAGGACATTACTAATCACTGAAGGTGATCAGGAACAGCCCTAACCATATTTTTTAAAGCCCTAGTGGCAGTGGGACATTAAGAGTCTGGCGTTTTGGGGTGATGGAAAAAGGGGGAGCAAAACAATCCGCAGGGACTGATGTTTTGAAAACTGACTTGTTAGTGGGATAGCATGGCGTATAGGGGCTCTGGTTAAATGGGTGATATTTTCATTCACCCTGTTATTGGAACGCTTCTGGTTCCTCTGTCATATACCTAGAACATATTAGATTGTAATAGACTGATTTTGGAATGAAAATGATTAGTTCGGGAATTGAAATGATAGATTTTGAAATTAAAATGGAATTTTATGAAATTAAATTGATTAACTAATTTTAAATAAAATTGATTGAGTAATTTCAAATAAAGTTGTCGCGTTTCGAAGTTGAATTGATAATTTTGAAATACTTTTTGAAATTACATCGACTGATCGAATACAAATAATCCTTTTTAAAATCAACTTAACGCTTTTTGAACTCTAATTGGACAATGTGTAGTATAAGCCTACTACTCACATGAAATCAGTTTGTTCGTTTTTTGTAATACGTTACGTTTTCAATTTCGTAAATCTATATTGCAGGCTATACATGCCTTCAATTTTACAAAAGTTTCTGCAGGTTTGACATAACCTGACAAAATCATTTGAATAAATATTCCTACTGACCAACTATTTGTGGGAATTGAAAACTAAATACCCTGGATATGTATTTGATATTATAATCAATCATTGTCATAACACACAAGATTTCAGTTTATTTTGGAATAATTTGAAAATCATCACATTCTGTTCTCCATCAATTTTGCGATAACTATTACAATTCAATTGTCTATCGTCCAGAGTTACTGAGATTCTAATAGCAGTATAGAATTCAGAACAAGTTGTATTCATTTTAATTCAAGAATACGAATACCTTATACATGTTCCAAAATCGAATGCTTTATTTAATTCAATATGGAAGCTTTCTCGTTCTTGATCTAAAGTATCTGTACCAAGAATATGTGATTCGTATTCCAATGATCAATACCACCGAAACTTTTGGAAATATTTGAATCAAACTGATTACACAAATGCGTTACGACTTATGATCATCAAAAAAAATATATATACAGGGTGATCTGAACTTTATATCACAAGCAGTATGTCCATCATTTGGAATTTCAAATGGCTTCTCGAAGACCTTCTGGTGGCACCCTAAAAATTTAAGTCCTCTAATGCCATGACCACTTTTTTCAGAAAACATTCACATTTCAATGATTACCTAAATTTCTACTACAGGGAAAATGTTATTGAAATACCATCGTGTTTTGGATAAAATGTAGATCTAGTTTGTCTTGGTGAAATAAAACGTAGTGGTTTTCTCTAGGAGGCTGAAGATAATAATCAGTTAGTTTTCAATATAACCGAAAAAAACGCTGATAAACATATACAGGATATGCTAAACTCGATGACGTATATAGTGTGTCTCATTTTATACAATGTCAGTCGCGATGGAACTACCCATTTCACTGCGAATCATATTTGAAGGCAAAATAGATTCAAAATTCCTTCTGATTCGTGATGATGACCCTCTACTCCGATGATTAAATTCTATAGACCTTCTATAGACTGATGAACAATTTTCAAATTTGACGATTCTACCTGGAAACTATGACAAATTAGTTGTGTATAACCCTAATAGCACAAATGTATTCCCAAAATATTCCGGAAATGTCCCCTTGCGACAATAGAAATGTTCCGGGAATGTCGCGTAAAGTCGCATTATATTCCGGGGACATTCCCGGTAAATCCGTTGTGGACAAATTGTATGCTCCAGGAATGTTCCATTGGAACATTCTCGGAACGTCATTGGGGAACATATTTGGGACAAATATATTTTTTGCTTACTTCATAGTAGGTACTGACTTTTCCAAGAAGTGAAACAGGACATTATTATTTGCAAATTTATTGATACATAATAATACTAATGATACAGATAATTCAGTGAAATTGGCATGAACTGTGTTGACATAAAACAATTTTCAGCTAGCCCTGGTGTTTCTCAACTTCAATCATACTCAAACCTCTGGATTATCTCTGAATGTAGATGATATATTCTTCAAAGTTCACTGAAAAACAAACACATATTTCAGGCTGAATTTAAGATTCAAAAATTGTAATACTCACTGTTCACAATAACTTGCTGTGGCTCCTCAAAGGTTGGAGGAAAGTTTATGTTCAACTGGATTCACTCTGCAACTTCGTTGCTAAAGGTACTCCATCTTCCACACATAGTTTTATCACAGATTTTCACAAAGGCTGTTTATTTTGCTCAATATTCCTCTGAGATTCAACTGAAAAACACATAAGAACAAAATAATATTTGAAACTTTTAGGACTTGCTTTCTAGGTACAACTCATAGAATTTGAGTCAATATCTGTTCAGCAGGAATTATAGTATAATACTTACAAGTTGAAGGCCACTCAGTCAGGTAAAAAGATTAGAATGCTTCACAACATCACAACAGGAACTTGTTCTTCTGCTTCAACAAGTAGGTTAATGGATCTGATCCACAAGAGTACCAGAACAGATTCAAAATATTTCCACCATGTTCAAAATATACAGGAAAATCATTGCTGAAATAATATATCACATGAGTGAATTGGATGATTTCTTCAATATATACCTACTTTTATTTCCAGCCATACCCGGTTTTGGTTGAGTTAGGCTGGAATGAAGTTCATTAAACCATCATAATTATTATAAAAAATCTGAAGTAAACAATGGTAATATATCGAGCAAAATTCACAATACTGGATATTATAATATAACAATAAAGAATGTAAATAGTGAAGATCATAATCGCTTATCAGTTGTCACTTTGTCAGTCACTATTCAACTATTGTAGAAGTTGGCCAGTTTCCTATTCTGAACGTAATCCTTTCAACTGACGTCACCGCGTTGCCATCTTAGTGTTTATGCAAATAATGATACATAAATGATATAAAATGATGATGAAAAAAAAGGCAATGATACTATGTTCGATTCGATATCAGCGGATTTTGTTTGAACAACTCATCAAAATGTTTTAATTTGAATTTCGTTAAAAAATTTCAAACTGTTTTCATGTAACGAAAATAATCGAATTGAGTCATAAACCCAGTATATGATTTCTATGCATAAACCCAATACAAAAATCTTCAATCGATTTATTGGGGAATAATCAACTTGACAATCTAGGACAAGAAAAATATGTTTCCGGAATGATTCTGCGTGTATGTTCCGGGAGCATCCTCTGTGGAATGTTCCGTGCATATCCCATAGAAGGCCGGGACATTGCGACTTATATGGGACATTAATCGTACGTTCCGGGAACAATGTGTGCTATTAGGGAAGTAAGGTCCTGATCACGAATTCGAACTATCTTTTGGAACGCGGCTCCGTGCAGTGCAATAGACTCGACGAAAATGCACTGGGACAGGCACCGCTTCGGGTGGAGATCTCATCAGGGTCTCTACTCGGTTAACTACCCTGCACTGATGAGGGCTGATAAGCCCGAAACCGGGTCTGTAAGCGTGCCTGTCTCGATGTGAGTATGTCACGTCTCATGTAGAAAGAAACATTTGCGATCTGCATTGATAATTCTATGTTCTGCGTGGTATTTGCCAGGAAAATAGTTTTCTTCTGCTCGTAGTCTACCAGACATTCGATTTCAAACTATGTTTGATATTTTTTATCGAAAAGACTATTTCACTTTCAGATTTTTGTCCAATTCATGCCTTTTTCATTTAATATATGGGGTGTTTCACTTTTCAAAGTTGGTTTTAGTAACAATAAATCTGCAGAAATAACAGTATTTTTCAGCATCCCATAATCCAAAATTCTGGAATATATTTATTTTCGACCTTTAGATATCTACTTCTAATACGTCATCGAGTTTGCCGTATTCTATCACACTATACAGGGTGCCCGTTTTTCGAGCTTAACCATGGGGATCTCAGTTATTATACAGGCCCTTCTCCACAAGGAATCTAAATCTGTCATCGCATTTTCCATCGCGTTCTTGATGTCAGAGATATAACACTCAACTTTGATTTTTCTTATGGTCACCATATTGGATTTTTACATTTTTGAAAAGTCTGTTTTTTTCTGATTACTATGACGTATCACTCGATATGTTCGAATCTCACATGCTGGTCAAAATTGTAAAAAAATCGTGTTTGGGAAGAGTGCTTTGAAAACAATGCCAAAAATGTCTTTTAACAAACTAAATTCTGATGGTTCAATTGAACTTGGAAGCTTACTAACATAAAAAACCAAATTCATTTCGAATTAGGAACGATAAATAAAGTTATTAAAGTTTTTTCTTCGCAGAACAAAACAGTCAAAACAATGTTCTGAATAGCTCAATCAATGGGTACTTACAATTCCGAGAATAAGACTTGTAGAAGAAAGAATACTGGATTTTTGTTTATGGGGAATGAATAAAGATTCCTTAATATTGTACCCATCGATGATATTTGTGTCTAGAAGATGATGTTGGTGTATTCAAGGATCTTTTATAACTTTGTTATGTATTTGATAGTTTTGTTTCGTTTTCCTGAGCAAAAACTTCTAGCTTTCTTGTCAAGTTCGTTTCTAACTTTAAACCTTTTTCGACAGAAATGTGAACGTTCCTTATCCTCAATTGAACTATCAACTATCAAAGCACTCTTCGTAAGATTTTCATTAATATGTAAGATTCAAACATATTGTGTGTTACATCATTGTATTCAAAAACTGACAGACTTTCCAAAAATGCAAAAATCTAATATGGCGCTCATAAGAAAAAACAAAGTCGATTGTTGTATCTCTCATATCAAGAACGCCTTGGAAAATACGATGACAGATTTAGATTCCTTGTAAGAAAGTTCCTCAATAACGTTCTAGTTAAAAACATCCAGCTCTTATGGTTTTCGCTTTGAAAAATAAAAACGAAAATTTCAAATTTCAGTTTTTTGTCATTAATTCAAAAACGTAAAAAGTTAAATGAAATTTTCTTGCAGATAATTGTACAACATGAAAATGCTTAACTTTGCCGCAATTCAACCGACCTCGTATATTTTATAATAACTGAGATCCCCATGGTTAAACTCGAAAAACGGGCACCCTGTATATGTATACCGTGTGATAATATATCAATTAGTTTCTTTTTCTTTCTATACAGGGTATTGCAAATTTCATGGTACACTATTGTCAAATTGGAAACGGGGAGAGATACGAACTAGGTTAAATTACGAAAAATATGCGCAGTTTCATGGCCATTTCTAATACCAAAAGGAATCGAGGATATCTCAAGTAGTCCCTGAAATATTCTGGAAAAACTGAAAATTGTCGATTCTTATAGTCATCGATAACTTTTCAAATGTTGCTGTTAGGATTTCGAAATTTGGTATAGTTACTAAAGTTCGCATGGTGAATCCAACGGTGATATGAAAAAAATCTAGGCATACTGGATTCGAAGATATCGAAGCCAACTTTGATATTTCCAATGGCAGCCATTTTGGATTTCCACATCATGGGTTAGATCATGAAATTACCAATTCATTGATGTATAACACTTGTATGTTAAATGATGGAGAAATAACAAAAAGAAATAGAAAATATGAAGTAAAATCTATGATGTAGCATCGATGCTTCTAGATTATTCATTGTTTTTTGTCATAGTAGACAGAAGTTTATACGTAAGTCTATCTGCACATTAAATTCGCGAGCTGATATGTTCCAAAATTCCGATTTTATTGTGGAAAATTCATCATCAGTGTCAAGTAAGCTGCTGTCAGAATTACCACTTTTTATTTGATATAATGAAATGTTTAGTTCAACTGTTATTTTGATCTCATCTAATGTCGAAGAAAAGAGTGATTGATATGCACCTACGATGTTTACATCGTTGCTTTCGAAATTCGACACGTGCCAGCCAAGTAAGGGAAGCGGCTGTCACAATGTCCAGTTCTCAGTGCTTGATGTTATAATATGAGAAAATCAGAACTGCCAATTTCACAGTGAGAAGACTACTACTTGAAAAATACAGTTCATTTCAGAACAATCAGTGACGCTGCATGAGTTGCAAAAAAAATCGTACAATCAATTCAATACAGGAGGCAACCCAACGGAGAGCAGCAACTACTTTTATTTTGCAGTTTCACATAATTTTTGTCACTTTTAGTGAATATATCTGGAATTATAAGCGTGACAGATTTCGAATTTCTATTTTTTCTGTTATTTCAACTTTTTTATCATTAAACACACAGGTGTGATACTTCGATGAATCGGCAATTTCATGATCTATCTGATGGAGTGAAAATCCAAAATGGCTATCATTAGAAATATCAAAGTTGACTTCGATATCTTCGAATCTAGTGTGCCTGGATTTTTTTTCCTATTACGTTGAATTCAGCATGCGAACTTTGGTAACTTTACTGAATTTCAAAATCCGATTAGCAATAGTTGAAAATTTATCGATGACTATGAGAATCGACAGTTTTCAATTTTTTCAGGATATTTCAGGAACTACTCAAGATATCCTCGATTCCTTTTGATATTCGAGATAACCATCAAATTGCGTTATTTCGTAATTCATCCTAGTTCGTATCTCTATCCGATTCCGATCTGACAATAGTGTACCATGCAATTTGCATCACCCTGTATAATGACCGATGTAATATAATTCAGTTTACGAAAAGGCGTCCAATCTGTGATTTATGTGATTTTAATATATTTTTTTTATTTTATTCAGGTCAGAATGTTTCTCAACAAGAATCTTCAAGGGGTGTGTCGAAAGCTTGTTGATGGTAGAAGACTGGCCGAAATTCGAGAAAATGATTGATTATTTGGCTAAGTGAACTTTTCGGAGCACCCAGCGTCCTATGAATCTAGTCGATGAAAATGTAACCAATGTATTAAATTAATTTATTTAAGGTGTTTTGACAGAAATATTTAGTACATTTTAAAGATAGGTGGTCAATATTTATTTTATTTATTGTCGACATTCCATTTAAATAATACTGAATGACCAAAGATAGATTGAATTAGGCTCATGAAATTGATCGTAAATTGTCGTTGTCCATTTTTACTTACTGTGGCGGCTGGTAGAAATAACTCACTTCCAAATTTAGAATATAGAAAAAATTTCAGAAAATGTAGTATTAATGAAAGTATCATACATCACGTTGATGAAGTCATATGTTAATATTATTCATCACAAAATTATTAACAAAATAAAAATGTAGATACAGAATATTTTTTGTGGTACGTTGACGTTTATACAAAAGTTGCCTCATTTTTTTAGATGAAGAAAATAGTTTCCATGGCTGGAGATCTATATAAGGAAATATTCAGTATTCAGATATGTTCAGTATTCTTTTGTACCTTTCTATTTTTTTATTTTTATGTCTATTTCATTTATCGTTCATACAGTTAATTATTCAAAAGTACATCTATCTTAGTAATTCTGGAGATGATATTGATATTTGTGATTTTTATATTTTCTTTTTCCACTTCCAATATTTGCCGGAAAGTAAAATGAAAAATTGAAAACTGTTTTTATGAAACGCAGATTTGAGACATGTTGAATTTCACATTACGTGGTAATACCAAACATTATAACAAATTTGAATAAAATATTTTATATTCAATTGTTTTTCATTTGAAATTATCAACCAGAGCACGATTGATGTTTTTGTTTTCGGTGGAAATTCTCATAAAACATTTCATGAATTCAGAAAACACAGTTTGTATAGGAATGAAAAAAAAACATTTCAACGATATATAAGAAAAAAATTTAATTTAGACGTATAGTCACAAAATCATAGAAAAGGGAAATAGTAAGGATCATGTTCGTTGAGCCGATAGCTACTCCTTCATTGGGAGGCAACTTTGGAAGCAGCCACACTCTGCCAAAAACTAGGTAGAAATGTAATCATTAAAAAAGATAGGCTAATATTTCAGCGGAAAGTGGCTTTTCAGAAGAGGTTATTTCTGGTAATCAGGCGAACTATTCACGAATCAAATCACGGCATGATACAGCGAAAAATAAGAGAGTTTGCTTATCAACTGTACTCAATTTGATTTTTGACTGAAGTATCGGGAGCAACTAATCCCAATTTCAGATTCAGTTTATTCAATATCAATGTGTAAGATGAAAAATAGGTCGAATTGACATCTACAAATGGTGAAATAGTACAAATCATCAAACATAATAATCATAAAAAAAAATAAGAGAAAGGAAAGAGAAGAAATGAAAGAAAAAAAATTGTTTAAGATACTCAAATGGTTGAAAACTACCGCTCGATCTCTATAATTCCAGTTATTGCCAAAATAATAGAGTGTTTAGTGAAAAAGAGACTGATGTCATATTTAGAAAAAAACTTTGTGCTTTGCCCGGGTCAATTTGGACTTAGAAAAAATAAGTCAACAACTGGAGCTCTTTTGAAGATCATTTCAATCATTGTAGATGGTCTAGAAAAAGGGAAACATTAATCGTTTTTAACGCTTTGCGACCTGACAAAAGCATTTGATTGTGTATCACACGAGATATTACCTACTTCAAAAGCTTTATTTTTATGGTATTCGTGGAAATTCTCAAGCGTTTTTTAAATCCTACTTGAGTGGAAGACTCCAGTGTATCTCAGTAAAAGGCGTTGAATCGAATCTGAAAGAAATCATTCAAGGAGTGCCTCAAAGGTTCCATCCTGGGGCCTACTTTATTTATTCTATATATTAATGACCTGTATTATCATTTATTGCCTAAAAATAGTATCCTTTTTGCATTTTGATTTTAATAGCGGTATCAATGTCAGAGACTCTGCAAATCAAACTTTGATTTTAGCAGACGAGTGGTTTAGTGTGAACAAGCTTTTGATCAATTCTAATGAAAATCAAAATACCATTGTATCTTCCAATATATCATTATCAGAAGGAAAAAGTGTTAAGTTGCTTAGTATATATAATGAAGGTGAACTCAACTGGTCGTGTCTTATTGATAGATCAGCAAGCAAATATTATCTTGTGTTACATTTTTGTTTCGAATATTGAAAAACTTAGTGGGTTTAAGTACTCTGAGGGTCAGTTACTTTAATGTCCCTAAAGCTACACCAGCATTTACGGCACACTCCAAAAAAAACTAGTCCATAATTTTGTACACATTTATTACAAATTTGGGCCCCGAACAAAACATTTTTTACAGTTCCCGTTTTCCAGAAAAAAGGCGTGGGCTATCTTTTGATTCAAGCTGCACCACACACTCTGTATTTTTAAAAATATGCAAATATATAATGATGAACCGATTGCCAGAATTTCTTACACATTTATTACAGATCATTCACGTATCGAAAATCCCAAAACGTCGTTCGCCAAGGGGTTAAATACCCCCAAACATCGAATAATCCCTATAATATATGTCAATACGTAGACGCTCACATAATCATTCAAAAAAATCTTACACAATCGGAAAAACAATCGAAGGTACTTAATTCACATTATGATGGATCCAAAGGAGTTGAACACCCTCAAACATCTCGAAACTCCAATTACATGCATGTGTCATGACGTAGACTCGGTGACGGAAATTTCCATGAACCAGTAAAAATATTTGTTGTCAAACTATTGGCAACAGATCAAGAAAATCAGCAAATATAAAACAAAAGCTAAAACCCCTCACCTTGAGAAAAATGGAGAAACGTACACGACTGACTCAGAAATAGCTGACATTTTTGTTGAACACTTCTCGAGAGCATTCGAAGAAGATGAAGACCCTCAATTCAATGGAAATTTCTACCAGATAGTTGAAGAATGGTATATTCGATACTTTGAAAATGAACCACAGATGGAGGAAATTAATATCAACGAGGAAGAATATTTTGAAATAGTAAGCCAAGGTAGAAATAGTGCACCTGGAATTGATAATATCACCAAAGAAATAATAAGGAAATTGAATTATGATATACACCTGTACATTATTAAAATGTACGAGTATTGTATAAATACACAATATTTTCCTCCGGAATGGAAACAAGGAAGGATAATAACAATTCAAAAACCACATACATACCAGAGTCAACCTAAAAACCACAGACCAATCACCCTACTTCCAGTGTTGGGCAAAAACCTCGAAAAACTGATGAAATCACTTATGGAAGAGAAAATAGGAAATGCAATTCCATCTCATCAATATGGATTTCGCCATAAATGCGGAACAACTCACCCTATATCAATTCTGATCTCAAACGTACAGACTAGCAAACTAACAGGATATCGCAGTGCTGCAATTTTTTTGGATATCAACAAAGCATTCGATAGCGTTTGGCACAAAGGAATTCTGTACAAATTGTACACATTAGACTGCCCCAAATTTATTATACATCTAATAAAAGATTACCTACTAGGACGATCCCTTCAAGTGAAAGTAAATCAACAGTCATCTGCCTTCTTTCACCCAAAACAAGGTCTCCCACAGGGTTCACCCCTATCCCCATTTTTGTACAACATCTACTGTTGCGATCTTTTCATCCAGAACAACCCAGACCCCCAAGAACAACTCACATCATCGTATGGAATGCAATTTGCTGACGACACTGCCATAATTAGCCACAACAAAACGCTAGAGAAAACTGTAAGAAAGTTGCAGGACTCGATTGAAGACACTATGAGATGGTGTGACAAATGGAGGCTGAAGCCAAACCCCGAAAAATCCCAACTGATAATCTTCAACCACAAAACATCAGACGATTCACCTACAGTAACTGTAAACAATCATACAGTAAAAAGTAGCAAAATAGTGAAGTACTTAGGAGTTCACTTAGACCCAAAAATGAACTTTAACCATCATTCTCAGCTGATGAAAAAAAAATGCATTACAAGAGCGAAACATTTCCGGAACCTTACTTATAAGAACAGAGGAATCAGCAGTAAAACAGCTGCACACATTTATAAAACCATATGCCGCCCAATCCTTGAATATGCCCACCCAATATACCTTAACGTCAGAAATCCACCCTTGAGGAACTTGGAAGTTGCAGAAAGATCCAGCCTGCGAACAATCACCAAAATAAGACACCCACAAAACCCTCTCCATAATCCTTCAAATCATCTCCTGTACCAACACACTAATGTACAACCAATCGCCGAAAGACTGAAAAAATTATCCAGGAAGTTTGCCAGAAATCAAAGCAATATTCAAATTATCCAAACCCAATCCATTCGAAGAGCCCCGACAGTGAACCCAAGATTCAAGTTTCCAGCAAACACCTTGATGGAATGCCTCATCACTTTAGCAGAAAGGCCAGGAAATTAACAACATCTTTCTTTTTTTTTTTTTTAATCACCACAAATGATTGCATATTATTAACATACCATAACATAATGTAAATACCAATGATTATCAATGTATAACAGGCTGAAGGACTCAGGTCGGTAGCCTATTGGGTAACCAATAAAGTACTTTTATTATTATTATTATTATTTGTTGTCTTACTGTTACTTACTGTTAAGGAATTAATCATTCCAAATGAAATGTTCAAGAAAACATCCCTGAAATTATAAGGAAAAATATTCGAATACTGTCCGCGTTAACTGATTAGGATTTTCTGAATTGAAATAATGAACGAAATATTTTGCTTTTTGAGTCATGAATTTATTAGTGTTCCACAAGCTTGCATTCTATATACTCATTTATATTGTTATTGAGTTATTCTGATAATCAGAATCAGAAATCTGCAAAGTGGGACATTGTAATAAATTTTGGAAACAGAATATTCCTGAAAAATATGATATGAACGGTTTTTTATTTAGTTTCGAATTTATTACAGTGGCCCAAAAGCTTCTATTTTGAATTTTCAAGTGGGTTTGGGTTTTTCTGATGACAAAGATCAGAAATCTGCAAGTGGGACGTTGTAATAAATGTTGGAAAGAGATTATTCCTGAAAAATGTGTCATGAACGGTTTTTTCTTGAGTATCGAATTTATTACAGTGGCCTACAAGCTTATATTTTGAATTTTCAAGTAGGTTTGGGATTTTCTGATCACAAACATCAGAAATCTGCAAGGAGAGACGAAGTAAAAAATTTTGGAAACAGATTATTTCTGAAAAATATGATATGAACTGTAATAAATTCGAAACTGAATAAACACATTTATCAGGAATAATCTCTTTCCAAAAAATATTACTACGTCCCACTTTGCAGATTTCTGATGTTTGTGATCAGAATAACCCATACCTACTTTAAAATTCAAAATAGAAGCTTGTGGGCCACTGTAATAAATTAGAAACGAAATAAAAAACCGTTCATATCATATTTTTCAGAAATAATCTGTTTCCAAATTTTTTTACTTCGTCCCACTTTGCAGATTTCTGATGTTTGTGATCAGAAAAACCCAAACCTACTTGAAAATTCGAAATAGAAGCTTGTGGGCCACTGTAATGAATTCGAAACTAAATAAAAAACCGTTCATATCATATTTTTCAGAAATAATCTGTTTCCAAAATTTTTTACTTCGTCCCTCTTTGCAGATTTCTGATGTTTGTGATCAGAAAAACCCAAACCTACTTGGAAATTCAGAATAGAAGCTTGTGGGCCACTGTAATAAATTCGAAACTAAATAAAAAAACCTTCATGTCACATTTCTCAGGAATATTTCTCAGGAATAATCTCTCTCCAAAAATTATAACTACGTCCCACTTTGCAGATCTCTGATGTTTGTGATCAGAATAACCCATACCTACTTTAAAATTCAAAATAGAAGCTTGTGGGCCACTGTAATAAATTAGAAACTAAATAAAAAACCGTTCATATCATATTTTTCAGAAATAATCTGTTTCCAAATTTTTTTACTTCGTCCCACTTTGCAGATTTTTGATGTTTGTGATCAGAAAAACCCAAACCTACTTGAAAATTCGAAAAAGAAGCTTTTGGGCCACTGTAATGAATTCGAAACTAAATAAAAAACCGTTCATATCATATTTTTCAGAAATAATCTGTTTCCAAAATTTTTTACTTCGTCCCTCTTTGCAGATTTCTGATGTTTGTGATCAGAAAAACCCAAACCTACTTGGAAATTCAAAATAGAAGCTTGTGGGCCACTGTAAAAAATTCGAAACTAAATAAAAAACCGTTCATGTCACATTTCTCAGGAATAATCTCTCTCCAAAATTTTTTACTTCGTCCCACTTTGCAGATTTCTGATGTTTGTGATCAGAAAAACCCAAACCTACTTGAAAATTCAAAACAGAAGCTTGTGGGCCACTGTAATAAATTCGAAACTAAATAAAAAAACGTTCATGTCACATTTCTCAGGAATATTTCTCAGGAATAATCTCTTTCCAAAAATTATAACTACGTCCCACTTTGCAGATCTCTGATGTTTGTGATCAGAATAACCCATACCTACTTTAAAATTCAAAATAGAAGCTTGTGGGCCACTGTAATAAATTAGAAACTAAATAAAAAACCGTTCATATCATATTTTTCAGAAATAATCTGTTTCCAAATTTTTTTACTTCGTCCCACTTTGCAGATTTTTGATGTTTGTGATCAGAAAAACCCAAACCTACTTGAAAATTCGAAAAAGAAGCTTTTGGGCCACTGTAATGAATTCGAAACTAAATAAAAAACCGTTCATATCATATTTTTCAGAAATAATCTGTTTCCAAAATTTTTTACTTCGTCCCTCTTTGCAGATTTCTGATGTTTGTGATCAGAAAAACCCAAACCTACTTGGAAATTCAAAATAGAAGCTTGTGGGCCACTGTAAAAAATTCGAAACTAAATAAAAAACCGTTCATGTCACATTTCTCAGGAATAATCTCTCTCCAAAATTTTTTACTTCGTCCCACTTTGCAGATTTCTGATGTTTGTGATCAGAAAAACCCAAACCTACTTGAAAATTCAAAACAGAAGCTTGTGGGCCACTGTAATAAATTCGAAACTAAATAAAAAAACGTTCATGTCACATTTCTCAGGAATATTTCTCAGGAATAATCTCTTTCCAAAAATTATAACTACGTCCCACTTTGCAGATCTCTGATGTTTGTGATCAGAATAACCCATACCTACTTGAAAATTCAAAATAGAAGCTTTTGGGCCACTGTTATAAATTCGAAACTAAATGAAAAACCGTTCATATCATATTTTTCAGAAATAATCTGTTTCCAAAATTTATGACCACGTCCCACTTTGAAGATTTCTAATTTTTGAGATCAGAATTACCCAAACCTACTTGAAAATTTAAAATATAAGCTTGTAGGTCACTGTAATAAATTCGATACTCAAGAAAAAACCGTTCATGACACATTTTTCAGGAATAATCTCTTTCCAACATTTATTACAACGTCCCACTTGCAGATTTCTGATCTTTGTCATCAGAAAAACCCAAACCCACTTGAAAATTCAAAATAGAAGCTTGTGGGCCACTGTAATAAATTTGAAACTCAATAAAAAACCGTTCATATCATATTATTCAGGAATATTCTGTTTCCAAAATTTATTACAATGTCCCACTTTGCAGATTTCTGATTCTGATTTTCAGAATAACTCAATAACAATATAAATGAGTATATAGAATGCAAGCTTGTGGAACACTAATAAATTCATGACTCAAAAAGCAAAATATTTCGTTCATTATTTCAATTCAGAAAATCCTAATCAGTTAACGCGGACAGTATTCGAATATTTTTCCTTATAATTTCAGGGATGTTTTCTTGAACATTTCATTTGGAATGATTAATTCCTTAACAGTAAGTAACAGTATAAGACAACAAATATTTTTACTGGTTCATGGAAATTTCCGTCACCGAGTCTACGTCATGACACATGCATGTAATTGGAGTTTCGAGATGTTTGAGGGTGTTCAACTCCTTTGGATCCATCATAATGTGAATTAAGTACCTTCGATTGTTTTTTCGATTGTGTAAGATGTTTTTTGAATAATTATGTGAGCGTCTACGTATTGACATATATTATAGGGATTATTCGATGTTTGGGGGTATTTAACCCCTTGGCGAACGACGTTTTGGGATTTTCGATACGTGAATGATCTGTAATAAATGTGTAAGAAATTCTGGCAATCGGTTCATCATTATATATTTGCATATTTTTAAAAATACAGAGTGTGTGGTGCAGCTTGAATCAAAAGATAGCCCGCCCTTTTTCTGGAAAACGGGAACTGTAAAAAAAATTTTGTTTGGGACGCAAATTTGTAATAAATGTGTACAAAATTATGGACTAGTTTTTTTTGGAGTGTGCCGTAAATGCTGGTGTAGCTTTAGGGACATGTTACTTTAGGCTTTTCCATAGTCATATGACTTATGTAATTTTTCTATGAGGAAATTCTAGCCATTCGAAAAAAAAAATGTTTTACAAAAAAGGTGGTTTGCTTGATATATGGAGCTGGCTACAGGGACCACTGCCGCCCCCTATTCATTAAACTTCAAATTATGCCAATTCCTAGCGTATATATATCTACTATACCTTGCCAGAGATATACAGAAATAAATCGAATTATGCTTTGCAATCAGACACTCACTTACATCAAACAAGGACGGCAAGCTTACTGAGAACACAAAGATTTGATATTTCAATGTCTCAGAAAAACTCCCTTAACCTACATTTTTACAATAAAAGCTACCTCTTGCTATCAGACAACTTAACTTCTGCTGTTTCAAACGAGGAATAAAATCATTTTTATTAAGAGATTGTTTCTACTCTGAGAATGAGTTTCAGAACTTTGACCTCGCAAACGAAGATTTTACCATACTGTTTAATGTTTTGATTTTTTTTCAATAATGTGTTTTGTCCTATTTAGTTAATTTGTTTAACTTTTCACCTCATTGTTCTATTTCAAATAATTAACGATTAGTGACATGCTACAAGCATTCTCTACTCTACTCTACTCTACTCTACTCTACTCTACTCTACTCTACTCTACTCTACTCTACTCTACTCTACTCTACTCTACTCTACTCTACTCTACTCTACTCTACTCTACTCTACTCTACTCTACTCTACTCTACTCTACTCTACTCTACTCTACTCTACTCTACTCTACTCTACTCTACTCTACTCTACTCTACTCTACTCTACTCTACTCTACTCTACTCTACTCTACTCTACTCTACTCTACTCTACTCTACTCTACTCTACTCTACTCTACTCTACTCTACTCTACTCTACTCTACTCTACTCTACTCTACTCTACTCTACTCTACTCTACTCTACTCTACTCTACTCTACTCTACTCTACTCTACTCTACTCTACTCTACTCTACTCTACTCTACTCTACTCTACTCTACTCTACTCTACTCTACTCTACTCTACTCTACTCTACTCTACTCTACTCTACTCTACTCTACTCTACCCTACTCTACTCTACTCTACTCTACTCTACTCTACTCTACTCTACTCTACTCTACTCTACTCTACTCTACTCTACTCTACTCTACTCTACTCTACTCTACTCTACTCTATAATCGAAGAAGATAACGAAATAGGAAATTCATCTGACGGCTCTAACAAAAGCGATGACAGACTTCGTCAACTTGATGAAAGAGAACGAGAAATTCAGAAAAAATTGTTATCTTTGGAACTAGAATCGATTCACCAGGAAAAAGAATCTATCAAAAAGTCATCTACCAGAGGATCTAAGAAAAATCATAGAGTTTCTCATAAAGTAGGATCTGAGTCTGATATCCAAGATGTTGAATCATACGTGCAAAATTAGGTTAACAAGGCAGCTGTGCACAAATATGAAAAACTTGAATGGGAGAACGCAACTATACAAAGGATAGAAAGAGTGTTCCCTCCGTTTGTATGGAAATAAGTGCGTCAAGATTTGAATTACTTGCCTTCTCAGTGGCTAAATCCCTTCTTAAATGAAGAAATTGAACTCATTAAGCTTCGATCTTGAAACTGAAACGAAATATGCATGATTAAACATGCCCATATGCACAAACCAAATGTTATCTTATTTTCATAGACGAATTTATGTATATAAGTACATACCACTAAAATTTTTGAAGAAATCACTGCTATTCGTTATTATACATGTTATATTGTGATGAAACTGCCAAATTTTTGGAAAATAAACTGCACAAGAAGAATTACTCACTAAACACCATATTATAAACCATATGTTAACAAACAGAAAATTTCCTCCTAATGGCGTCGCCAATCAAAACGCTGACGACTTTTGTCGCCACTGTCTTGTATAGAGTCACTGTAGTCAAACCGAGCCTATGTACGGAGTTCAGCCTGTTATTAATCACTGAAAAAACAGGCGGTGGCTGCTGGACTATTGAGTTTGTCTTTATACTTGGATATTTTTGGACTTTTGAAGAAGACTTCCACAACCAGTATAGCATGAAGTTCTCTTGACCAAGATCCAACGTAAACCGGAGGGAACGGGTTGTCCTCTTTTTGGGTACAAAACGAATTAACGTTAGTGGCGACCGTGACAGGACCCGTCAAGCGATTAATCGAGATACTGAGTTGTGAAATCTGCCGTATTCCTTCTTCGAGCAGACCGAAAATCAGTAGGGATTCAACATGGTTGATGCAAACAACTTCAAGAATAGCCGGAAATTGATTCGGGGCTTATTTACCAGGTACGCGAACGAACTCGATCCGGTCGATATTGAATCGTTGCAGGTTACATTCGAACTATTGTAACGAATATTGCGTTCCATCTGTGGAATTTTTTTTAATTTGAAGAACTTGTATACACTTTTTGCATATCTCCGCTGTATCGTATTAACAGACACTGCTAAATGCGAATCCTTTGGTCACGCATAATCCTGATAAAAATCTAGGTGACAGCGAGAGAGATAGAATATGCGTATTTGATGAGGATTGATAGGTTTTTGATTTCGCTCTTTTCTGGTTCGAGCTTCCGAGGTGAACAAGTGAGTTGATATCTGGTAGGTCTGACCTTTTCCTATTTTAAATCTGAAAATTTTTCGGAAATAACTGGTAAAATCGAGGACATTTGGTTGGTTTAAATGAGTATATGCATATTTAACTATCTATTAATTGAGATATTTTACGTATTTACAGGTTTGAGATAACGTATATCTGACCAATTGGGGTCACGTGTATCTCCATTTAAATTTGTTCCTTCTGAATATTCAGATCACATCAACCAAATAACTGCAAAAATTTAATTAGTTCGGGTTAATTGATACTCCCAGGTTAAGTATAAAAATCAATCATTGCTGACTTGCTTTAACGCTAGATCCGGCATCCTGTAGTAATTTTTAGGTCAAGAGGGGTCTGCAAGAAAGTAGGTACTACATGATCACGTGGTACAACACATGTATGGACAAAAATGAAAACGACCAATCAATGGCCTAGTACTTTAAACCCCTCCGGACCTACAAAATAAGTAACCTGGATACCGGATCTAGAGTAAGCAATAAGATCTATGGCTTTAACCACCGCAGCTTATTCCAGTTTGTGGTTATCTTTTTTAAACCTCATTATTTCTTATTGGGATTTATTTCCTGTAATCTCGCATAATTTTGAGCTAAAAATTTTCCTGGAAAATTGAGTATTTGTTTTTGATCATATACCTGTTACCTTTGATCATTAGATTATATCAATTTTGAGTATTTTTGATCATATTTCTTTCATTAAATTTGAATACCCAGAACAATGAGCTAAATCGCGGATCAAAGGATATCCTTCATCCCTGCAAATTTTTGTCGAACATTTTCCTGATTCTGGGATTGACTGATAAACAAGGAGGTTCTTCGTTGGATAATTGGACTAGTAGCCTAGTACCGCCTCCGATTCTTCACCCCTGGGACCTACAGCTTGTTCACCGATCGTCTCCACCACACCAGCTGTGATTAGAGTACCTATGATTTCCAGTTGAGAAAAGGGTCGTAACTAACCGGTGCTACCCCAGGCTGTGGAAATCAATTGAGACTGATAATGAACAGGTTATCTCAAAGAACACTCAAAGGTATTATCCAACTTAGTGCCAAGCTCTCCAGATAAGAATCAATAAACAAATTATCTTGTAAAGTGAAATGTTCTGGACATTTTGATTCTAGTTTATAGTCTCAATTTATTTTCTTTTCTAAGCCTTCAGCTTACTTTCTCAGCCTTCAGCTTACTTTTTCAGCCTTCTTTTTGAGTATTCTGCTCATATTGTCAGCCTTCAGCTTTTATATTGGTTATAGGAAATGAAGTATTAAATTGTCTTTGAATATTTTCTTTTTTTCACACAAGCAAGGTTGTCTAATGTAGGTATCATTCTCTGATCGACTTTTGCCTTTTGCAAGTCTGGCGCCCAAATTTTCTAACAGCAAATTTTCCTAGTAACATCTTATAGAATTCATGCCCTACCGCATCAATATGAGCAGCCCAAAGGCATAAGTAGTTACTTATTGCACCTTTGCAATTCAAACAGCAAAGAAGGTTATACTGTTGAAGACATAATTTGATGAATTGAAAGTAGGTACTGAACAGCGGAATTTATGAGCTTGTGCTGAACAGTGCCTCAGAAGATGATTTGATCAGTGAATTAGAAAGCTGTGAGGATTACCACAAGAAGTATACCACATGAATAAAAAAGATCCAGAAAATACAGGGTGTTTCCGCTTCATCAGTTGTAAGTGCACGAAGCGACATAATTCCTGTTGAGAATTCAGATATGCATAAGTTTGAGTTGCCAAAAATATAGTTCAAAATATGTTATGAAGCATAAAAGGTTGGTTATCTTTTTGGGCTCAATTCAAGAAAATACCTACAAAATGAAAATTATATTCATAAGAGCGACAAAATTGAATATCTGATTCAAGCTACTGTGACAGGTAGTAGAGCTAGACATTTGGTGTAAAGTTTTCCAGCAATAAAAGAGAACTACGATAAAATCAACGAGAGCATGCAAAGTAGATTTGGCAGAGAAGATTTACAAATATGAGTATACATAAGGGAACATTTGAAGTTAATTCTCAGTAATTCAAACTCCAAACAAATTTGAGATTGCTGTTCTTTATGATGAAATAGAAATCCAGTTACGTGCCCTCGAGAAATTGGGTATAACATCTGATAAGTGTTCTGCCATGTTGTTTCCTCTTTTTGAATCCTGTTTGCCTCATGAACTGATTCGGGTTTGGCAGCGTTCAACATTTTTTAAGTCTCTCTGAGACTGCAAGCGTCCACTCAGGAAACGAAAACACTTTTTCTTCATTAGAAGTTCGGCTTAGTAATTTCTTGGACAAGAGGTGGAGAATTAACAAATAATTGATATGGCATCTGAAGGTTTTGGCATGATTAAATCGAAACCACTTTTTCAAGCACAATAAAGATCAAATAAGGAATAAGAAGTACAGGCAGAAAAGCGAAATTCCTACAGCTGCAGGACTCATCCGGTATGTTTCAAATCACATAATATGTCATATAGAACAACGAAAAGAAGCTCTCGCACAAAAAAGGCTTGTTTTCGATGCCTCAAGGTGAGACACCAGTCGAAAAGGTGTATAGTGCATCTTAGATGCATTTTATGTAAACGTCCTCATGTCATTCTGATGTTTCCTGATGTTCCTACTGGTTCAGCAAATAAGCAGACCAATAGCAAAGGGGATACCGCTACAAAAGACGTTCAAAAAGATCTCTAACCATACCAGTACACAGGTATTTTTACAGACGATTCGAGTAACTCTGGAAAGCAGAGGTAACTCCAGGATCATACGAGCCTTGATTGATAGTGGATCACACACGTCGTACATTTTGAAACACACTGCATCGCAACTGGGGTACAGGTCGAAACGTAATGAGAAAACCGTTCACTGTTCTAGAGGAGACTATTCCTACACTTTTGAAGCTCGATGAAACGACCATTTGTGGTGATATTTTTCCAGTTCTTCAAGGGCAGTGGACAGATGAGATGAAATCATGTAATGATGTTGGGGAACCTGACCCAATCAGATGCTGCTGATGGGGGCCAATATGTAACCAGATATTTATATACAGGGGAACTTCGAGAATTGGAATGTGGCCTATTTGCTATTGAGACCCATTTCGGTTGGACTCTGATGGGAAAAACACTAACGAGTAATAGGTCCGAGGTATTGATAACGACATTGAATATGTTTGTTGAAGATATGTCGCCTAGTGATCCATGGGAACTCGAGACCATTACCCTACAGACAAGAGGAAAATGCAATGGAAGCTGGGAAATCATTCCTACAAACAGTAGCAGTAGATAAAGAAGATCGATATATGGTTCAACTTCTTTGGATAGATGGACACCCACCCCTTCCGACAAATTACAAAATGGCTCAAAAGTGGTAGGCAAGTGAAAAAAAAGGACTTTTCGAAAAATATGGTAAAATTTTCACAGAATGGGAAATCGAGAGAATCATCGAAGTGGTTGCCCACTCTAAAGGTGGCAACTACGACAAAGGTCACTATTAACCCTTCGACCTGTGATGAAAGAAAACAGCGCTAACACGAAGATTCAGCCGGTTTTTGATGCATCTGATATGTCTCGAAATAATTCTGATATGTATTCCAGATAAACCCTCGAAAGGCTGAGTGAAAGTTTTCACTTGGATAATCGCGTCGCTAACTTGCATGATGAGCATTCTTTATATGAATTCATCGAGTAACCCACTGCAGTAATAACCGAGGGTCAATTTAAATTGAGAGGGTGGGAGCATAATGGTTCTCATCGAGATTCAAACGTCTCTAATTTTTGTCCTCTACTGGGTTTAATATGGGACACAGTGAGATAAATTATCTCTGAATCCTGATTTTCATTCATCTGTTCTTGACCCTGAATCACCAGTAGTTTCTAAACGACTGATTTTGTCCATTTCACAAAAGATTTTTGATCCCATTGGTTACACAAGTCCATCAGTTCTGTTACCTTAAATCCGTTACTGCTCAGGCTTTCGAGACATGGGTGAAGTATCTGATGACAATTTAGTACCTCGATGGTTGTGAGCTACCAATTCTGACACACAGGATCTTAGCCTGTACACATTTTGTGACGCCAGTAACGATGCATACGTACGTGCAATATTTCTGAGAACTGTCATAGATGGAAATGTCTTCTTGGTGGCAGCTAAAGCTCGAGTAGCAACCTTGAAACGAGCAAATGTCAAGATGTCTATTTCCCAACTAGAGCTGTTAGCTGTTACGATAGGAGCTGGACTGCATGGAAAATTTGGGGAAGAAGTCAGCAGTTTTTTCTGGAGTAATTCTTCTACTATCGTAGATTCAAAGGAAATAAGAGTGGAGAATTTTCGTCTGGAACCGGGTTACAGAGATACGTGACAGAACCGGACCACCCGAACAATTGTTTGATTCGAAATGGTAGACGGTGCCAAAATGGTTGTATGATGTATCAAAAAAGTGGCCATATTCGGTCTCTTGGACAAAAGAAGAGAAAGAAAGTAATAAAGCACTCTTATTGAACACTGAGAACTTGGTCGATTGGCATCTCGATTATTTATGGCAATATAATGAGACCATATAGATGATCGTTTGGATATTCAGATATATCCATGATTGTAAACTTCCAAAAGAACGACAAAAATGAGAGTTGACTGTAAACTCTCAAGTTAGTGCAACGAAAATTATTTTCTAGTCATTTGATGATCACGACGGATTGATTTGATTGAAATAAAGAGTGTCACGGAGAAACGACACAGAAAAAAGTATCGGCAGCGACTCCGACAGATCTGGTGTTCGGAACTGTGGGGGAAGTAGAAAGTCGCTGCTACTAACATGCTTGCTGTTCCGATCCTACTCTACTCTTTCGGAGTATTCAAATGGACACTAGCTGAGATGCGCCAACTTGACGTTAGTACTCGCAAGATGATGCACCTTTAACATCCTTCATCCAACATCGTCCGTTCTACGGTTATATATCCCAAGAGATCTGGGAGGCCGTGGACTCTTAAGTTTGGAGTATCTCCATAACAGAATGGTTCTGGATAATGCCTGCAAAGTCATCAGGAGTTCGGATCTCCTCATGCAAATGGTCAAAAGCCATGAGAATGCAGGAGTAGGAGCATTTCTATTCAAGGCAGCACGTCGAGCAGCCGATGAACTCTCACTGATTTTCAATTCCGAGCGTAGAGCCCGTGACTCAGTCACTGAGCTCGACCACGCTCGGAGAAAAGCCCGCATCAAAGCTGCAGAAGTTGGAAACACTCTGCAGCTTCACATGGATAAACCCCTACATTATGTCTTCTTCAACAACATCGAAGACAGGGGTTTATCCAAAGAGCTGACCTTTGCATTCCTAAGGTCAGGCGGGCTGAAATCGGAAACAGAGGGGTTCATAATGGCATGCCAGGATGGAGTTTTCAATACTTTACATTACCGAAGCCGAGTCATGGGTATAGAGGTCCCTGATGTTAGATGCAGGGCCTGCCGTAGGGCGCCGGAAACGCTAACGCACCTGCTTTCAGCATGCACGGTGTATGCTGTTTCGGCCTATATCCATAGACATAATGCGGCATTACGGGTGCTCTATTACCATCTGAGGCACTCGTACGGTATTGATGAAGCTCCAGTGCTGCCTTATGCTCCGGGGGATATTGAGTCCGTTGTGGAGAATGAGAAGTGTCGAATTTATTGGAACTTCTCATTCCCCACCGTCAGGCAGATACAAGCCAATAAACCTGACGTAGTCCTCCTCGACCACCAGACCAAAGCGATGTTTGTGATTGAGTTTTCGGCACCAGCCGAACCGAACATCGTTTTGAAGGAGGAGGAAAAACGGACAAAATATATAGAGATCTTCTCTACGAACTCCGCAGACTATATCCAGACCATTCTGTTGAAATGGTCATCCTGATGATAGGCTCCCTTGGTGGTACACGGCAGACGCTGCTCTCAGAACTGCAGAAAATACCAGCTTGCCGGCAGAAGGCACACGTTTTAGCTGGGTCAATGCAGAAGGCCGTCATACTGGGATCATTGCGTCTACTCAGAGCACACGATATTCGGTCCCAGTGATCACTTACCTCACGGCGTGATTTTCATGCTGAACAATTATCTGAAAGAAATTTCCATGTATCATTTTTCGTTTTATAAATATTGAATAAAAACGGAAATTTGTAGTTTTTATTTTTATTTTTTCAATCAAAAACGAAGCAAACTACACCTTTTCCAGTTGTATTTCAGAAAGCGTCAATTGAATTTCAGAATAGTCACTTGTATTTCAGAAAGTATCTATTGTATTTCAGAATAGTGAGTTGAATTTCAGAAAGCGTCAAATGTATTTCAGAATAGCGAGTTTAATTTCAGAAAGCATCAATTGTATTTCAGAATAGCCAACTGAATTTCAGAATTCATTAATTTGAATTTCAAAATATATATCATCTGTATGCAAATGACGCATTCTGAAATTCAATTGACTATTCTGAAATACATTAGACGCTTTCTGAAATTCAACTCACTATTCTGAAATACATTTGACGCTTCCTGAAATTCAACTCACTATTCTGAAATACAATTGATACTTTCTGAAATACAAGTGACTATTCTGAAATAAACTTGATGGTTTCTGGAATACAACTGGAAAAGGTGTAGACGTTTATAACTACGACGTTCTAGAGGCACTTGATGTCAGAGATACAATACTCAACTTTGGTTTTTCTTATGGTCGCCATATTGGATTTTAACATTTTTGAAAAGCCTGTTATTTGTGATTACTATGACGTATCACTCGATATGTTCGAATCTTACATGCCGGTCAAAATTGGCAAAAAATCGTTTCCGTGAAGAGTGCTTTGGAAACAATGCCAAAAATTTTGTTTAACAAATTGAATTCTGATAGTTCTACTGAACTTGAAAGGTTACTAACATAAAAAACCAAGGTTTTTTCGAATTAGGAACGACATTTAAAGTTATAAAAGTTTTAACAGTCATAAAAATCACAATCACAATCTTACTCTTCACCCCAAGGTCCGAATAGCTCAATCGATGGATACTTACAATTCCGAGAATCAGACTGGAAGAAATAAGAATACTATATTATTGTTTATGCAATATGAAGAAAGATTTCTTATAAATTGTACTCATCGATGATATTGTCACGAGTAGAACATTCAGTACATTAGAGTATATTCCAAATTGATATTTCATAGTTTTATAAATAATTATGTCATTAAGAATGACTGACATTGAACTAAACGTGCTAACTGAGGAACCCATGCACAAACGTGATCACACGAACTTGTATTTCTAATAAATAGTAAATGTGAGGGTTCTGAAGTTAGTCTGGTCTGGGGCTACTCGTGACACAACATCATCATAATGTAAGTTAGTTTTAGGATCATCTCCATTTTTGTATATTCATATTCATAACCATATGTTACTCCTGTTATTCTTATATTTAAATAAATGTTGTTATGTTTCAAATACTTTCAAGTACCACAAAACTATTAGTGCCTGTATTAATAAAATACCTCTTGCTACCCTCTGTAGCAACCCCCCGATCACGACATGAGGGAGGCTTTTCCCCAAAGCTTTCCCCCTAGTTGTGACAATATTGCGGAGAAAAACTTCTAGCTTTCCTGTCAAGTTTAACTTTAAACTCTTGTTTTTAGGAAGGTAAGCTTGACAGAAATGTGAAAGTTCCTCATCCTCAATATTGAACTATAGAAATTTGGTTCTTGTCCAACAAAATTGCTGGAGTTATTTTCAAAGCACTCTTCGTAAAAACGGTTTTTATCCATTTTGATTAGCATGTAAGATTCAAACATATCGTGTGTCACATCATTGTATGCAGAAAGTGACAGACTATTTAAAAATGTGATAATCCAATATGGCGCCATGAGAAAAACCAAAGTCGACTGTTGTATCTCTGACATCAAGAAAGCCTTGGAACATACGATGACAGATTTAGATTCCTTGTAAGAAAGTGCCTCGAGAGTGTCCTAATTAAAAACGATCAGTTCTTATGGTTTTTGCTTGAAAAAATAAAAACGAAAATTGAAAATTTCAGTTTTTTTTTCATTAATTCAAAGACGAAAAATCATACATGAAATTTTCTTTCACATAATTGTTCCGCATAAAATTGCGCAACTTTGCCCCAATTTAACCGACCTCGTATGGGTAAGTATCCTGGGTGAATATCATGCTAGAATGTTCGTTCTTTTTGTAACGATTTGTTTTCACACACACCATTTTATTTTCAATTGTAACAAATTTATAGTTGAAAATAGTGTGTCCCCATAATATCGGCAGAAACTACATGAGTAAGGGGTATAGGAGTAAATATATTGTGAGGACATATTTTTGTGCAGTGTAGTGGCTCCCTCTATAATATTAAATTACTCTGAGACAATTAATGGTTTCTGGTGGAGTGTGGAATATGTTCAACCGGAATTTATTGTGAGAACCTTTCAATTATGATGAATCTATATATTATTAGGTTGCTGAGGCTATTAGGACATATGATAGTTTATCAGTGTTATACCGATAAGAATTCTTTTTTTTTTCCATAATGCACTGAAAAGAGATTATGGAAATTTGATAGGCAAAGGATTCTTCCATACGAACATAAATTATTCTTTGCTAATGGTATCAGATGTTCGAAACATAATAAATACCTCTTCATAGAAGATACATATCTCGAAAATATGATATATATTTTGTCCACAAATTGTTGCAATATCGACCGATCCTTGGTAAATTTCTCATATTCCAATAGATAAGGGTGAACTTTATGACCGTATTTGTTATAACAAAAAGAGAAGTGTCGGAGGACTTCAAGTAGTATAGGAATTTACTATGGGGACTCATTTACGCACACCATTACGGTTCATTTCTTGTGTAGGGACGAGTTTTATTGCGTAGATTCACAATTTATTGTGGGTACTGAATCTATGATAACGGCTATATAGGGTTCATGGAAGTGATATGACGAAAGTTAATGTTGTTTCAACTTTTGTAATATCTCTTGACATTCACAAAATTATAAATTGAACTAGAATGTAATTGAAAACAATTATTTGAATGAAAGGAAAACAGATAATCATGAGTAATATTACTGTGGGGACTCACTTACGCACACCATTATGGTTCATTTCTTGTAGGGACGATGAGTATTGTATGGAATCACAATTTATTGTGGGTACAAAATCTACAATATGGGCTATAAAGTGTCGGATGATCTTGAGTAGTATAATAGGTATCTACTCTAGGGACTCACTTACGCACACCATTATGGTTCCTTTTTTGTGGGGACGGGTAGTTTGTGAAATCAAAATTCATTGTGGGTACAGAATTACGATATCAGCTAGGTATATAGGGTTCTGAAAATGACATGATATGAGTAAATGTTTTTTCATTCGTCGTCATATTCCTCGAGCCTAACAAAATAAAAAATGTGCCTAAGATGCTATGAAAAAATCGGCTGAGAGTGTCAGATGATCTTAAGTAGTATGGGTATTTACTGTGGGGACTCACGCACACCATTATGGTTCCTTTTTTGTAGGGACGGGTAGTTTGTGAAATCAAAATTTATTGTGGGTACAGAATTACCATATCGGCTATAGGGTTCTGAAAATGACATTATATAAGTGGATGTTTTTTCATTCGACCCTAGCAAAATCAAAAATGGGCATAAGATACTATAGAAAATTATCGAAGAGATATTAGACGTCTAAATTCCTGGATGCACTGACCCACTGACCCGATTGTATCGTAGTTGCTATGCATTTGCCGGTAGGCTGTGTCCCTACAATATATTTGGAAACATCTACTGTCTCCAGAGTAAAGCAGTGATGTATGAGAAATTTCCCGCCAAGTTGAAATAAGCGCTTTGATTTGTTCTTGAAAAAATGTCCCCACATTAAATGTGGAATGGCGAAACTGTTGACTATTCCCAAAATAAGAGGGTTGATATATTCTTCGTTTCCTCCAATTTTAGCAATGTTTCATTTCTGATATAAAGGGTGAGTTGGGAGAAACGGACCAAACTCTAAGAGTGTACAGTCCCGAAACTATGGTGTCAAATTGACACGAAAGATTTCCCTCGGAAAATAATTAGGTAAGACTGTCCTGACATTCTTTCCAAAATGTCTTTTTTTGCAAATTCGCTCTGTGAGAATTTTTTTTCGATTATTAGTATGTATATTCATGTTTGTATATTCATAACAGGGCAATTATCTTGAAAACGCGGTTGGTTTGTTCGGATTCAAACTAAACTTCCCCAAGTAATTAACGCCCCACCAAAACATAACCAGAAGTTTAAAATGATTTTTCGTCAGAATCACTTTTCCAATTTCGACGTTTTTTTCTTTGAATAACAAGTGATTCTTTCCACAATCTTGGTATACTAACTGTAATCCAATAGAAATCTCTTTCAAGAATAACGGGTGTATAGCAATTATAGCATGTTTTTCTTCATAAAACTTGTTATACCGTGTAGAATTGAACAGATCAAATATTAAGTGAGAACTAGAATTATACTTCAGTCTCATCTTTTTTCTACATTTTATTTTTTATTCACTCTGTTATCTCACTTATTACACGATTACGAAACGATATTTTATAAAAAGAACATGATTTTATTGCAAATCATTGCAAGAAAAGTGTATACAAAAAGTAACAAAACAGAAACGAGAACTTTCACTTCCGGCACAAAGATTATCTATGGGAATTAAGTCCGGGCTTCGAGCTGGCCCATGCCATAGTAGCGATTTCAACTTCTTATAGATGATTTCTCACAACTCGAGCAACATGAGGCCTTGCATCATCTTGTATCAATAAATGTTGTTTCAAAAGATAATGGAATGAATGAAAGAATAAAAAAAGTTGAGTGAATTAAATTCTAACTTGATATTAGAAATTTCATGAACAAATCACAGTATCACATATTTTCATCGGAATACAGTAAGTATACCAACATTGTGAAGAGGACAACCTATTATTCAAAATAAAGACGTCCAAATCGGACAAGTGGTTTCGACAATAATTTTTTTGAAACTTTTGGTTATATTTATATGAGGAATTATAGGATGGATTACTTTTCTGATTTCACCAGTGACGTAAAAAATAGGGAGAAAAAGGGCATATGATACCCTTCTTCCCCCACTGGTGGCAACTGAAAATGTGATTTTTTTTCAAAAGCTCTAACTGAACATAAACATTCCTCCAAATTGAATTGAAAAGTTGATCTCTGTAACGAGCGACATTTTTTATTTTCGTTTCAATTTGTCACCATAATGTTACGATCTTCGTGAGTAGAATGAACGACGACCGAGTTTTAATTTGTTAACTAATTTATTTCAACCAACACTAACACTTATATTACAGACTAATTTATAACAACTATTTATTTTCGAGGTTATGAACGATGTTCACGTAGGTAACGCTACTTCGTATTCAACTGACTTCTGCAATCATCTGGCCTTTTATATATATCGTGTTATAATTATTCTAGAACTTTCTGGAACTGTCACTTTCCTGTCATATCTCTCCATCTGATAGATTCCAGGATATTCCATCCTTTTCTGTTCTAGATCTTCCATTAACAATCGAGAACTCTCTGGAATATCCACTACTGGAGGATATTTTAGTATTGTTGTTACTTCTTGTTGACATTGCCGAATTCCATTACAATAATTTCAGGACAACCATATAGTCAAAAAATATAAATATTTTGGAAATATTTGATTGCAATTGGAAAATGTCGAAATATCATGAGGAGTATTTACTATGGGGACTCACTTACGCACCCCATTATGGTTCCTTTCTTGTGAGAACGAGTAATATTGCGGAGATTCAATATTTATGGTGGGTACTATATCGGTTATATAGGGTTCGTGAAAGATGACAGAAGTTAATGTTATTTCAACTTTTGTAATATCTCTGCACCTTCACAAAATCGAACTAGAATGCAATTGAAAACCATCATTTGAATGAAAGAAATACAGACAGTCATGAGTAGTATTACTGTGGGGACTCACTTACGCACAACATTATGGTTACTTGTGGGGACGAGTATTATTTCGTAGATTCACAATTATGTGGGTTCTAAATCTACAATATCAGCTATAAAGGATAGTTATCGTGGAAGTTATATGACAAAAGTTATTGATGATGAAATATAGAGTTCGTGGAAGTGACATGATAAAATTTGATTGTTTTTCTCAGTTTTTATATCCCTGGACTCTCAAAGTCAAAAATGGGCATAACATGCAATAGAAAATAATCGAATAGAGGAGTGTCCGATGATCTTAAGCAGTATGGGTATTTACTGTGGGGACTAACTCACTCACGCACACCATCATGGGTCCTTTATTGTGGGTACGTATATTGTGTCGAATCATAATTTTATTTATTGTGGGTACATGATCTGATATATCGACTATATAGAGTTCGTGAAAGTGGCATGATACAATTCCATGTATTTTTCTCTGTTGTCATATTCCTCAACCCTAAAAAAATCAAAGAATATATTAGATGCTTTGAAAAATGATCGATTAGAGAAGTATCCGATTATCTTAAGTAGTATGGGTATTTACTGTAGGGGTTGACTTACACAAACCATTATGGTTCCTTTATTGTGGGTACGAGTATCGTGTCGAATCATAATCTATTGTGGTACATGATCTGAAATATCGGCTTCATAGAGTTCCTGAACGTGACATGATCAAATCTGATGTTTTTTCTGTTATCTTATCCCTCGACCCTTAAAAATAGAAAATGGGCAGAATATGTTATAGAACTTAATCGGACAGAGGAGTGTCCGATAATCTTAGCCAGTATGAGTATTTACTGTGGGATCTCACTAACGCATACCATTATGGTTCCTTTATTGTGGGGACGAGCATATTGTCGAATCATAACGAATTGTGGGTACATGATCTAAAATATCGGCTATATAGAGTTCCTTAACGTGACATGTTCAAGTTTTTTTCTTTTGTTATATCCCTCGACTCTCAAAAACTAAAAATGAGCATAAGATGCTATCGAGAATAATTTGATAGAGAAGTCCGATGATCTTGAGTAGCATGGGTATATACTGTGGGATCTCACTAACGCACACCATTATGGTTCCTTTATTGTGGGTACGATTATTGTGTCGAATCAATTCGTTAAAGAGACTGATTTGATGTTTTTTCTCTGTTGTCATGTTCCCCGACCCTTAAAAAAAATCAGAAATGGAGATGCCAAAGAAAATTATCGAATAGAATAGTGTCCGATGAACTTGAGTAGGTAGTGTATAGGTATTTACTGTGGGGACTCACTTACGCACACAATCATGGTTCCTTTCTTGTGGGGACGACTATTGCGTGGAATCAAAATTTGTTGTGGGTATACAGAATCGATAATATCGGCTATACAGGGTTTCTGTTTTTCGAGCTCAATCATGGGGATCTATATCAACTGGAAGGAAATTTGATATATCATTTTTAGTTTCTGAATTATTGGAAAAAACGAAAGACAAAAGCCAAAAGCACATCAAAAATCGAAACGACAATTGACAATAATGACAGATGAAAAAATATCTTTATAATTCTTCACTGAGAACATACCAATAATCAACTTTCGAAAATCGAAAAGCCATTCCACTATCTAGTGAAAGATTATTGCAATTTTCATTGTTTATTCATCTGTTATTTGTGACAATTGGTTATTCTTTAGTGGATATTTCACATATTCATTCACATATTCATTTTCCTATTATCCTAATAGCAGTATTATTTTATATAACTGACGAATCCTTTTCGGTGAAATTACAGTAGGTATTGATATGAATATGATTCATCATTAATTGTGGGTACATCATCATACCCAAGTTCAAATCACTATTTATTGTGGGTACAGTAACACAACTACTATAACCTGCTATTTGTTATGGGTACAACTTCACACAAGTATAATGGTCATTTATAATGAGGATGTCCTCACAACTCATATTAATATGGAGTGTAAAGAAAAATGGTTTGAATATCCAGAATCGTCATAACATCTGGAATCTGACCATGTTAGCACATTCAAAGTCCCCACAGTGTGGTAGAATTCACGAGTCCCCACAATAAATTCATGACGTGTGTGTGTGTGTGTGTGTGTGTGTGTGTGTGTGTGTGTGTGTGTGTGTGTGTGTGTGTGTGTGTGTGTGTGTGTGTGTGTGTGTGTGTGTGTGTGTGTGTGTGTGTGTGTGTGTGTGTGTGTGTGTGTGTGTGTGTGTGTGTGTGTGTGTGTGTGTGTGTGTGTGTGTGTGTGTGTGTGTGTGTGTGTGTGTGTGTGTGTGTGTGTGTGTGTGTGTGTGTGTGTGTGTGTGTGTGTGTGTGTGTGTGTGTGTGTGTGTGTGTGTGTGTGTGTGTGTGTGTGTGTGTGTGTGTGTGTGTGTGTGTGTGTGTGTGTGTGTGTGTGTGTGTGTGTGTGTGTGTGTGTGTGTGTGTGTGTGTGTGTGTGTGTGTGTGTGTGTGTGTGTGTGTGTGTGTGTGTGTGTGTGTGTGTGTGTGTGTGTGTGTGTGTGTGTGTGTGTGTGTGTGTGTGTGTGTGTGTGTGTGTGTGTGTGTGTGTGTGTGTGTGTGTGTGTGTGTGTGTGTGTGTGTGTGTGTGTGTGTGTGTGTGTGTGTGTGTGTGTGTGTGTGTGTGTGTGTGTGTGTGTGTGTGTGTGTGTGTGTGTGTGTGTGTGTGTGTGTGTGTGTGTGTGTGTGTGTGTGTGTGTGTGTGTGTGTGTGTGTGTGTGTGTGTGTGTGTGTGTGTGTGTGTGTGTGTGTGTGTGTGTGTGTGTGTGTGTGTGTGTGTGTGTGTGTGTGTGTGTGTGTGTGTGTGTGTGTGTGTGTGTGTGTGTGTGTGTGTGTGTGTGTGTGTGTGTGTGTGTGTGTGTGTGTGTGTGTGTGTGTGTGTGTGTGTGTGTGTGTGTGTGTGTGTGTGTGTGTGTGTGTGTGTGTGTGTGTGTGTGTGTGTGTGTGTGTGTGTGTGTGTGTGTGTGTGTGTGTGTGTGTGTGTGTGTGTGTGTGTGTGTGTGTGTGTGTGTGTATTCGGTTAAGTACCTCCACCAAATATGAGCTCCATATTAGAAATTCTCAAGCGCGTCAGATTAAGGTAGGGTGAGTTTATTACATGCTAAAAAGTGTATATTCCACTAATCTGACAATTTGAGAGTTACGTAAAGAAAGGGGAGGGCAGCAAAGTTGTGAAAAAAACGTCATCTCGACATTCTCGAGCGTAGCCAAATTTTTTTTTATTTTGAAGGAAATAATTGAAGGATAACGAAAAATATATAATCTGACGATTTCCGCAAGCCGAAATAATGAAAAATCGTCGATAAAGTTTAATGCGTGCAGCTGGGTGATGCCTATATTTCCCTCTCCGCGTTTCTACTCCTCTCTCACTTTTTCTCTATCTATTACTCTCTCACTCCCAGGGGCGGATAAAGGGGAGGGCTATAGGGGCTCAAGCCCAGGGCCCCGGATTCTGCAAGGGCCCCCATAATATTCAATAAAAGGTTTATTCCAAATGCTACTGCACTTGTATAATAATGAATAGAAATTGATATTGTTATTATAATATTGATAGTTTTGTTCTGATTCAGCGTCAGATCTGCTATATTTATGGAAACTATGATTTCTACTGCCGAATCGGGTAATGTATAATATTGAGAGTTCTTGATGAGAGAGAGAGAGAACATAATGTGCAGGATTCTTTTAACATCATACAGTCTTTTACTTGCCACTTGTATGTCACTTGCCACTTGTATGTCACTTGCCACTTGTATGTATGTATATAGTTAGACTATGTCAATCAAGCCAGGATGGTCATCTTCAATAGGACGTACAAGGTAAAAGACAAATCACAAGCTTTCTCCTTGAGTGTCCGGAATTACGATGCGTGCAACTTGCCACCCTGTGAATCGGAGTTACTCCAGCAAGTGTTACGCACAAGATTCATTGCATGCTTGTGGAGTGACGCCCATAATGCAAAAATTACTGATCTTTTACCAACGGACTATGGATGGAAAGTTGTCGACGGAAAATTCAAAATGATCTGGTTTGTAGGTGATCAATTGCCGAAAGCGTACGAAGATGTAGTCATAACACCTGATATTCTTGAGGATACTCCATCAGAATCAGGTATTTCTTTTCTCTAATAATTAAAAAACTACGTTATTCATAAAAAAATATTGTTAAATATATTCATGACTTTTTGTTACAGATACGCAATCTGAGGATGAAGATAATTCTACTGATGAAGATGATGATTAATTAATCAATTAATTATAAAAAATTAAATTTTTTTTGGCTTATTTTTCGAATTATCTTCTTATAAATACAAGTATTCTACTTAAAAAACATACACTTATTTATTTGCATGCTATTTCCTGAGCTACTCAATTAATTAAGTTGAATGATTTGAAAAATTGAAAAAAAAATTGTCAGATTAGGCAAATCCCTTTAGATAATCGTCAGATTATGAGACAGCACTTCTAGAACATAAAGATGAACCATATATATCTTAATCTGACGCGCTTGAGTATTTCAAAATGGCGATTTTTTTTGCACATTATAATAATGGCCGCGAGTTTGCGTCAGATCGAAATCGTCAGATTATTGAATGAGAGCTTTTTTTTTTGGTGCACTCAACACGCCCTTAGAAAACCTGACGCGCTCGATTACGTTTTTTTTTTTCATGTTTAACCCTTACGTACAACCACCCGCATCATGCAAATGATCAGATTAACATACGTACATTATTAAAAATACGTAGGACATTGATGCTATCAATATCTGACGCGCTCGAGTATGTCCATGCAACAGTATTTTTTTACATATTTAAAAATCTATAGCCGCTTCCCCCACCGATGAAAAGGTATATATTATATAAAAATTTTTTCTTTTTATCATCTAAGCTTTGCAACCTAATAAGTCTCTATGACGCTCGAGTAAATCCCCATTTAGCATCGTGGGCTCCGATACTACTTCGAGCGATCCCCACTGAATCAAACCGAGAGTAGAGTGGGGTGAACGGTGACATACGTGTGACATACCCGCTACCCGCGATCACGACGCGAAAACGCCAGTCCTGCTCGAGACCGCAAGCTGGAAACTAGACTCACCTAGGAGCACCGCAAAGCTGAAAGCCGCAGCTGAGTGGTCTGAAAGAGAGAGAACCTCAGAGCTGAAAGCCGCAGCCGAGAGGTCTGAAGATAGAGAAGTTCTAAACTGCGAACTTGCAGCCAAAGACTACTTGACTACTTGACTACTCGACTACTTGAGACTGCAAGGGATAGATGATCCGAAATCTGAGTTGAGTTTAGAGGGCCGTACTTGCATTTTTGTACAGGGAGACTGCTGTCCCACTTTCTGCGAATTATATTCGGCCTCGGGGACAGGACAGGAGGTATATGCTGGAAAACTGCTCCAGGTTGTACGAAATCTATTCGGTCTCTGAAGTTGTCTCTGGGTATTTTACTCCCTGCTTGAATCAATATACGGGGTGTTTCGGAATACCATCAGTATATTCGGGTAGTAGGACAAAATACCAGGATGTTACTATATAATTCAGCGAATTATATTCGGTGTTGTATAGAGACCGTCTACCTAAAGACGCAGTATCCGAATTTGCCTGATTGAGAGTTTTTGCTTGATCTGCTTCGCATGGTGATTTAATTATTAATTATCTTTTTTTTGTTCGTTGCTTTTCATTTAGCTTCTCCGCGTAAGCTAGAAATGATTTGCATGCTTCATCCGGGAAAATTCTAGCATCGCGAACTATAGTAATTATTTTATTTGTTTCTCGGAAGGAACGAGGGGATAGAGTAGGGTATAGTAGGATACACGCTAAGAAATATCCATCTGATAAATCACTTTTCCGGCTAGTGAAAATTTCCTGATACTTCTCAACAGCAATCCTAGTAATCCCAACTGCGAAAAAAGTTTCCTTCTGTGACATATGTCTGATTATGATACATATGTCGGATGATGTCACATGACATTATAACCCCCACCGAAGATGATGACTACTTCCGGCATCTTGAGATCGGTTTGGTCGGGAGAGATGATACGCGGACCTGGTCGATCTGAGAGGCCATTGATACTGTATTGTCAACTTTGTAATACATCTCTATTCGTCAGTTATCATTGTGAAATAAATAAGTATACCCAGTGAATCCGATTGTTATTTTCGCCTGGTTCCTCAGATATTACAGTGGTGACGAGGATTAAAACGGATTGGAAAGTGGGCATATAAAAGGCAACCACGTGTGAGAAACCAAAATGGCGAACGAAAAATTCAACGAGTTCAGTGCGAGTGTAGACGATTGGACAATATATAATGAACGCTTGGAACAGTTCTATGTTGCAAATAAAATTGAGGATGAAAAGTTGAAGACAGCAACGCTCCTCAGTGTAGTCGGAACCGCGACATATAAGCTATTGAGAAACCTGTGCTTTCCGGAATTGCCTAAGGACAAAAAGTATGCCGAACTAAACGAGCTACTGCAAAAACAGTTCTCACCCCAAGTAAATGTGTGGCGAGAACGACGTCAATTCTACGAAGCAAGACAGGAAGACGGCGAAAGTGTGGCAAACTGGCATGCAAGAATGAGAAGCCTATCGATAAACTGTGAGTTTGGTGAAAATTTGACCAATATCCTGAGGGATAAATTTGTGACGGGACTCTGTCGGGGCTCCATTCTCGACCGGTTATGCGAAGAACCATGCTCCAAGACAACAGAAGAATTGAAGCAGATTGCTTTGCAGAGGGAAGATATGAAGAAGGCTCCAGAGTCGGTGAACCTAATCCAAAAAGCGAAGTGGCAACACCGTAACAGACATGGTAATGGCATCGGCAACGGTGGGCGAAACCACGCCCCTACAATGTCAAATACGAGTCGACTGTCAGCGTCAACGTCAAGGCAACGTCAAGAGGAAACGTCAGCCGTCCGGGGAGAGATTGAAAACATTCCAAGATGTAAATGCTGTGGAAGAAATCATCGAAATCAGTGTAAATATCGTAACTACAGATGCGAAAATTGTAAAGTAAAGGGTCATCTGTCCAGAGATTGTAATCAAAGAAAAGTTAATTTCTTAGAATCTGAACAAAGGTATGTTGTAGACTCTTATAAGGAACGTGATGAAAGCATCATCGAGTTGCCGATGTTTACTATTTTTTCTGAAGAACAAAATATCAGAAATGAGTTCAAAATTGATGTATTATTGGAAAACAAACCATTTGTAATTGATATTGATAGTGGGTCTGCAATTAGTGCCCTAAGTTCTAACACATATCTCAAGGAATTTCAACATATACCTCTAGCTAAAGACAATGTTGTTTTAAGGGGATATAATGGGGGAACGTTTGTTCCAGAGGGATATTGTTGCCCTGATATTTCACAAGATAAAAATGAGAACCCATCAGTTACCTCTCCCCTTACATTCTTCTCAGAAACCCCAGTCATTGTTCCTTATTTTCCATTGAATAAGTAATACTGATTAGTTTAATATAGTAAAAACCCAGGCATCAGATAACTCTACTACATTAGCTAATAATTTGAGAAATTGGGCAATTGATTGATGCATATCCAATACGAATTTCAATAAACTTTTTAAAATATAAAAACCTTCCATATGTTTGTCGTACTTTGCTGAAAACCAAAAAGTCTGGCACTATTTCAATTACAGAGAATGGAAAATATCATTCTGACCTATTTGCAGGAAACAATTGAGAGTATTGTATAGATGTGTATGTCAAGGTTTTGAAGACTTGGTAGTAGATCAAGTTGTCAATCTTCCATCCAAACATTCCATTGATTATTATTATTGTTTCAGGTGCCTGGATGAGGCCAAACAGAGTTTTTTTCAATTTGATATTTTGATATTTGTTTTTATTTTGTTGTGATATTTCAATTCAAATAAAGGTTTTATTATAAAATGTTTGCCTTTTTGACCCCCAAGACTTCCATAGACATTTGAAATCAATAACTTGTCATATAGGTATATAGAATGTCTCACAAAGTTGAAAGCATATGGAATACTTTTTTATTATTTATTTTAGAAAAAAAAGTTATGGATGCAATAAAAGCTGAAATCATCAGGTATTAAGTTTTTTCAGTTGTATGAGAGGTTTCTTGAAATATGCGAATCTAATAATAAAGTTACTTCGATTTTTACAATATCGAAAATTGTCAGATTAAAGTCAGTTAGAAATGAAAGTTACGTTCAGATATTCAAATCTACCAAATTAGGTTGTGTTATTCTCAACATTTTTCTTTTTTTGTGAGTGTTTATAATGTGTTTCAAGTTTCCGACTATGTTAAACTTTTTATAAACAATAGATTTTTCTTTCAAAACTGAATGGAAAAGTTTACAAAACCATATTTTTCATGGTAGATAGATATGACTGAACATTTGAATGTATTTTCAATTCTGAATAACCTTGCATAACAACTTTCGATTTTGTTTAAAATAAAGGTACCCACTCCTAAGTGATTTTTTTTAACAACCCGCTTATACGACTGAAAAAATTTAATATCTGATGATTGTAATATAGCTTTTAGAGCATGCTGAACTTTTTTCGTAAAATCAATGATATTAATTATTTTCACATGGTTCCAACCTAGTGAGACCAACTGTATATAACAGAAGCATAGGAAAAAATCTATTTATTGTTTCAAATGAAAATACTATATTAAGGTATAATCATTTCAGAAGATTTGTTGGGTTTTAACTCCTTGCTCTAAAAACTAGAAAATGAATATGATTTTCATAGAAGGCACATCAATAGTTAATGATATTTTCCAAGATATCGAAACTGATTTGCCTACCATGAATATTGTATGCATTCATTTTCTATCAATATTGTAGAAGCAATAAGTGAAAATCCAAAAATTGTTCAGTAATGTTATGTTATAGAAATGAATAGACAAGGTTGGTGGTAAGTTGCTGCTATATAACATAATATTGAATATGTTATTCTCTTCTAATTTATATTCTATGTTACGGTAACCTTGCTGCAATTACTAATTATTAAACATTACATCCATCAATCTATTTCAGCAGTTGCTGCAACATTGTCACTAGGCCACATTTTTAATATCACATTTGCAATATTCCTGTATATTATATGCAAAATTGCAGTAACCTTGCTGGAATAATTGATATGAAATATACCATTTTTAATATTGCTGAACGTCCGTTTCAGTAGTTGCTGAACCTTTGCAGTAAGGTAGCAGAAAACTCTGATGGAACATTACACATTACGATGAAAGGTTACTGAAATATTGAATGAATGTTACTTTGCTTAGTGGGATATAGTGTTAAATGTTACATATAATGATAAATGTAAACCAGTCAAAATGTATGTAGTAGAAAATGGAGGTCCGAATATGTTAGGGAGGAATTGGTTAAATATTTTTAATGTTATATTAAAGATGTGTAATAATGTTGGTAAGGATCTTGATATGTCAATTAATGAGTTGATACAGAGTTTTCCAAAGGTATTTTCAAACAAAATTGGAAAATTTACATACAGTAAAGTATCTCTTCAATTAAAGCCTGATGCTAAACCCATCTTTTGTAGACCTAGGCCTGTACCCCTTGCTTACAAAAAACTGATGGATGAAGAGTTGGATCAACTAATTGCAGAAGGAATTCTAACACCAGCAGAAACAAGCGAATGGGCAACCCCTTTGGTGCCTGTGATGAAGTCAGATGGAAAACTAAGACTGTGTGGAGACTATCGAAGCACAGTAAACAAACACTTAGTGGAAGAACTTTACCCCATTCCTACTGCAAATGAAATCTTTTCCAAGATGAACGGAGGCCAACATTTTACTAAACTTGATTTGAACAGGGCCTATAATCAATTTGAATTAGATGATGATGTCAAAGAACTTCTCAGAATTTCTACTCACAGAGGAATATTTACTATGGAACGAATGCCTTTTGGCATTACGCCAGCTAGCGGAAAATTTCAGAAACTACTAGAGCAGCTTTTCCAAGGTATGGAATATGTAGCTAATTATTTAGATGATGTTGTGATAACAGGGCCTGATAAGGCATCTCATTTAAGCAACCTAAAAAAAGTTTTGGAAAAACTAGAAAAGGCAGGATTGACAGTAAAGAAAAGCAAATGTAAATTTTTTCAGTCAAAAATTGAATACTTAGGTCATGAGATTAGTAAAGATGGTTTAGGGAAATTGAAGTCAAAGGTAAAGGCTATTGTTGAAGCAGCAAGTCCAAGTAACTTAACTGAAGTTAGGTCCCTACTGGGAACCATTAATTTTTATGGGAAATTTATTCCAAATTTGGCAAACACTCTAAAACCAATATACGAGTTATTGAAGAAAAACTCAAAGTTCAGGTGGAGTCTGAAATGTGAAAGAAAAAAAGTTTATTTCCTTTGGCAACTCAGTATAATTGGAATAGATTCAGAAATTACGGTTACACAGTATCAATATAACGTTTGATGGTTTTCAGAGGTATCTGTCCCCATTTGGAGAGGTGCAATCGTTTTTATAAACGACACATCATGTGACTTAGGAGACCATAGTTTTTTTTGAATAATAAATAACAGTATGTTTATTGAAGAATTCATTCGCTACCCAAGGCACATGAACTGTCAGCACTTTACGATATTAGGTTATTATGTTATGTTGATATGTTTATTAAAACATGAACTAATTGGAAGAGAACTAACATTTCGAAATGGTATGATGAACAAATCAATATGATATAATATAGTGTGATACATTTATATATGGCAAACATAGCAATAGCCTGAAGGGCGCACTTTACAACATCCGTCCCCCTCAAGAACGAAATTTGTAACTTGGATTGTTGCAAATTTCTGTTGATTTATTTTCAGCATGTTCATCTGAAGAGTCAGAAATATCATTGTCAATTTCGATTTCAATAGGATTTTCAATTCCCTGTGAATTTTGGGGTGAATTGCTACTCGGCGATTTTTTTAAACACTTAATATTATTTCTATACTTATATAAAACAAAAATGATTCCTATCATGATAAATAGGTAAATAAAAACATAATGATGAATATGATCGAATTGTATGTCATTATCTTCAAACATCTCTTGTTCCTTGAGCTTCAATGTGTTCACTGCGTAACTGATCCTTTCTAGTTTATCAATATGTTGCGATGAGATTAGTAAAGTCTTATTCAATAAAGGAAAAGCATTTACATTCAATGAATTATTGAGCATATTGGTATTAATATCAAAATTTGGATAATATGAACTATACGTTGAATCACTGTAAGATTGTGAGTCTAAAGAGTTCAATATAATAGAACTAGTGAATGCAGAACAATGAGGATTCATTTTTAAAATACCAGTTTCGTATAAGAAAATTTGTTTTTCAACTTTACCACATTTTATTGTCAAGAATTCCTTTTTCGGGCTATTGAAAATCCAAGAATTTGGTTGATGTAATTGAATGAAAATAGTGCTGTCAATGAAAATTATTCGTTTTTCGCATGTTTCTGGCATGGTACTGCGTGGGAGAAACAATAACGCTTCGCAGGTTTTGTGTAGTTGCAAAAGGAACAAAGGATATTTTTGTTTACAATTATACTTATTGTCTAGAACTAGGCATTTATCGATATCTTGATGATCAAGAAGAAAATAATGTTGTTTAACACTATCTATTGCTAAGAATGGTTTTTCAGGAATGATGAAACAAAACAAGTTTTTATTATAGTGCATGGGTAAACTCGTCATTTTCAACAAGTCATATGAGTTCGTACTAACTAAAGGGATATGTAAAATAAACATGAGAGAGTTATCTATTAAAATTACATTTGGTGACATAGATTTATACAATTCTAAAGAATTTTTCTGCGTTAATAATACAGGGAAAGTCAAACCTGAAGGCATATGCATACTGAATTGTACCAAATGATTGATCAAATTTTTTGGGCTGATAATCAGTGGATGAACATTGCCATTTTGTGCTGATAATATGATATTCAATAAATTGTTTTGATATAAGTCGAACTGATTTGTAAGCATGTCGAACATTAGCAAGTGTTGATCTAGTTGTTCAATGATTTCGAAATGTGCTGAGGCATTATTAATCATAATAGTTAGATTGTTAACATAATTTTGGACATTGGAGAACTTTCTATCGAAATCATGTAGATTTATCATAGATGAATTCATGTATTCCATAGCACTTTGAAAGACACTCGTCTGTTCCAATAATAGTTTTTGAAAACCTGATTGTTTATTTTCAAGTTTTTTGATAGCATTATTGTAATAAATAGCATCATTCTCATCTAAGGTACCAAAAAGAACTTTCGCGGTACTTCCAAAAATATTTAATAATCCCCTTTTTGCTCTGGTCTCTTCAAGTGGAACATCAGAATTTATCAATAATTCGTTAATCAATATATTTGTTTCCCTAGTTTTCTGTAATGTCAACCTCATCACATTTGTGAATGCGGCACATTGTTTAAAATTGGCTTCTACTAATAGTACTGATTCGCAAAGGCGATTAGCTTTTTCAAAATTATAATTCAACAATTTGTAGAGACTGAAATATGATTTCAAATCTAGCTTGGTTATCATTTTCCAATAGCTATTGTATAAGGAAACAGTATTGAATTGTTCGTAGTAAATTCCTGCACTTTCGCTGATCTGAGTAACTTGATATGTCGTCAGAGTATTGTTATAATCATTGTCACCTAATGAACTACGTACTAATAATTGAAGGAAAAGTATAATTATTTTCATCAAATTCATCACGACTACTCTTCGTATGCTGTTTATTCTAGGGTTTTATTTCTGAAACAGAAAATGTTTCATATTAGTTATGATAAAGTTTCAGTCTATTATTGTGAACTTTTGTTCGCTTTTTCTTAATCAAGATAGTTGTGTTTACGTTCGAATGTATTTCTACTACTTTATATGGACCATTCCAAACTGATGATAGTTTTTTACTTTTTCCTTTGACTGTAGATTCGTTTTTGAGTTAGATTCGTTTTTGAGTAAAACCAAATCACCAATTTGAAATTGAACTGCGTTCACGTTTTGATCATAATATTCCTTAGATTTTTGCTTATTCTTAACAAGATTATCCCGAGCTATTTCATGGGCATGCTGAAGGCGAGATTTCAGTTCACTATCGTAATCATTGTAATTATATGATAATTCAGGAGATTTTTTCAAACTCGATGGAATTTCTACAGGATGTCCATAAAGTAACTCAAATGGAGTATAGTTAGTGGCACTATTTACTGATGAATTGAAAACGAATTGGGCATAAGGCAACCATGTATCCCAAGAGTTTTGATCGTTATCTATATATGTTCTCAAATATTCGGTAAGAGTTTTATGTGATCGTTCTAGTGCACCATTGGTCTGTGGTCTAAATGCACATGTTTGAATTTTGTGTATTTTCAAAAGTTTACAGACCCTTTTGAAGAGTTCACTCAAAAAATTCTGACCTTGATCAGTGAGAACTGATTCGGGAATTCCGTGTCGACATATGATATTAGTGACAAAATGTTCAGCTATGCTACTAGCTTCTTGATTTTCTAGAGGTATTAATTCGCAAAATTTCGTCAATTCGTCTTGGAAAGTTAGTATGTATTTGTTATGATTATATGTTACTGCTAACGGACCAACAATATCTAAACTTATCTTTTCGAAGGGTTTTTTGGCTGTAGTAGTAATAGTCATAGGCATTTTTGTATATTTGGAGGATTTATTTCTTTGACAGTAATCACACTTCGTAATGTAGTCATGGATGTCCTTATACATTCCAGACCACTTATACTTCCTTCTGATTTTTTTGAAAGATCTATTTACGCCTAAATGTCCTCCTAATGGACTATCATGGCATTCCTTGAGAATTTGTTGTATTTCTTCTCTCGAAGTTACTTTTATAGTATTACTATGAAAAATTGTTATCTTGATATCAAGATTCTTAAAAACATATCTCATCATTGTTCGAATATTTTCAATTTTCAAGCTTTTGAATGGAATGTTTCTTGTGAAATTTATCATTGATAAGCTATTTATACTATTTATAATTGCAAATTCCTTTATTATCTGTAATGCATCGAAAATGTTTTCATAACTGACCTTCTTAACATGTTCGTGAGAAGGTATGAATAAGGTGCTGTCTTCCTTAAAGTATTGAATTCCGAGTTTTGTTAAGGTTGCAGATTTTAGTTTATTTACAATATTTACTTCGACTGAATCATGAGCTGTTGTTATATCGGTGCTAATAAAATATACTCGTAAAGAGACAGGGTCGCACTCAGAAATATTCTTGTGGCTATCGATGATATTAGAATTTATTATGACATGATTTTCCTTTTCCTTCACGAACTTTTCATATTCAGAACATGTATTTATTGCATTGATGTGATGTATTCTACTCAATGCGTCTGCATTGGAATTTTGTATTCCAGGCTTATGTTTTATTTCAAATTGGAATTCTTCTAGTTTTAACCGGAATTTCATGAGACGACTACCTGGGTCTTTAATTGAAAACATCCACAATAACGGTTTATGATCGGTACAAATAAGAAACTTACGACCATATAAGTACGGCCTAAAATATTTGCAACTCCAAACTATTGAGAGCAACTCCTTTTCGATCGTACTGTAATTTTTTTCAGCTTTGTTAAGAGTACGTGAGGCGTATGCTACAGGGAGATCTTTGCCAATCTCTCCTTGTGACAAGACTGCTCCTATTGCAGTGTTACTTGCATCGGTAGTTAAAATAAAAGGATTAGTGAAAACGGGAAATTGTAATATCGGAGGGTTGCACAATTTTTCTTTAAGTATTTCGAATGCCTCTATACAGGAAGGTGTAAACTCGAAAGGAACATCCTTTTTTAGGAGATTATTTAAAGGTTGAGTGATTTTCGCAAAATTTTGGATATGGCGTCTATAGTAACCAGCCAATCCTAAGAAAGATTTTATTTCAGTGACATTTTTAGGGACAGGAAATTCCTTCACTGCTTTTATTTTAGCAGGATCAGGGCTGATGCCGTTTTCCGTGATTATATGACCTAAATAACTCAATTCGGGGCGTAGAAATTCGCATTTTTCAGGTTGCAATTTAAGATTATACATTCTCATTCGGTCAAATATTTCTACCAACTTTTCATTATGCTCCTTCAGAGTTTTTGCATAGATGATGATGTCATCAAGGTACACAAAGCATTTTATACCTTGTAATCCGGAGAGAACGTTATTCATCATTTTCATGAAGGTACTGGGTGCTCCCTTAAGCCCAAAAGGCAAACGGTTGAATTCATAGTGACCGTAGGGCACGCTGAAAGCAGTTTTATGTTTATCCTTAGGTTCCATCAGAACCTGATGATATCCCGATGCCAAATCTAGCGAACTGAAAAATTTTGAATTTCCTAACTGGTCTAATATTTCTGTAATATTTGGCAAATAATAGACTTCGTCTAGAGTTTTTTCGTTGAGTTTTCGAAAGTCAACAACTATTCGCCATTTTTTATTTCCATTCGAATCTGGCTTTTTAGGAACGACTAAAAGAGGGGAATTATATGGAGATTTTGAATCTGAAATGATTCCATCTTTGAGCATCTTATCGACTTGATTTCGAATTTCTTCGTGTTGTTGAAATGGTAGTCTATAGGGCTTGATGTTCACAGGAATATCATTAGATGTAGGTATGGAATGTTTTATTGCGTCTGTATGAGTTAAGCTATCACCCTGTAAGTGAAATATATCATGGAAGGATTTGCAAATTTCAAGAATACTGTCTTTTTCATTTGGATGCATGTGAGACGTTCGTAAGGATTCTGTTAAATTTGTTAGTCGTTCAAGATTGTAATGAGGTTTATCAATATTAAGAATTTCATATTCGGCAACATTTTCAAAAGTGACGAACGGATTTTCGATTGTCATATCTTGATCATTGGTATTAATGAATGCTATATTGCAATACCCATTTTTTGGCTTGACTATGCAATTTCCAACGAAGACTCCGTCTAGAATTTCTGAAGATAAGCATAAAGATTCGGATTTTTGTGTTGTTTTTATTTTGCGTATAACTTCACTCCTTGCTGGCACAACAATTTTAGTATTGCATGTGTTTTGCTGTGTTTTCATGAATTCGAAAGATAATGTTTTACGTTCATGTGTGAGAGATAATATTTTATTTTCATAATCAATTTGAGCTTTGAGTTTAAGGAGGATATCTTTACCTAATATTCCATCTTGCAGAATAGGAAAATTATCATTCACGATATGTATAGGATGTATAAAAATATTTTCACCTAACTGAAATTCACCATAGCATATACCATATGTTTCAATAAGAGATTCTGAAATACCTTTCAAAAAAGATTTATGTTGGGTATGACAAATTGCATCACCTTTGGTACAAGATTTTTTCAAAAGACTAATGGAGCTTCCAGTGTCGAGTAGAAGATTAGCTACACTATTTTTCGCTAATAGTAAAGGAAATATTACACTTTCGGCTTCTTCAGTATTGCAAGGCTCTAAGCGAAGAATTTTATTTTCATTATTAGAACAATATGATTCAGGACTTGTAGCGATAGGAATATGCATAATTGAAGAACTACAAGTATTTTTCAAAGGACGGCAGTTTAAAGATCGCTCACCCGACGTGCACTGCCTGTCTCTGCAGTCGGTGTTCGGGAGTTTCCCGAATCCGTAAGGGAGTTGTTTGAGTTTGATTGATATTGATCGACCCTTTTCTTTTTGAAACAATCACGTATATGGTGACCTTGTTTTTTGCAATATGCACAAATTATTTTCGTTACGTTTACTTCAGACTTAATCTCCCTTTTTGAGTACGATGGAAGTGGCGTGGAAGTGGACGGTTTATTTTTGAAGAAACATTCAGTTTCTAAATGACCATTCCGGTGACAAAAATTACATTTTTTGAAAGATCTATTTTTGGAAAAATTATTTGGTTGTTGTCTATCGCTATTTCGCTCTTCTTCCACAGCTGCTTCGATCGCTTCTGATAGTTTCTCAAAACGAGATGCTTTTATAATTATTTTGATGTTGGAATTGAGACCATCTACAAAAGATTTGAAGGCTATACGAGAATTGAGATTTTTAATGGTTTCTGCGGCCTCACTACCTTCGGCTTGGATGCAAGCATCGTTGAGGTTACTCAATAAGTGCTCAACTCGATTACCAAAATTCCGTACTGTTTCACCTATTTTTTGTTTGATTCGAAGTAATTCTCCTTGTAATTGCGCGATACTGCGTGTCTCTAAAAATTGATCTTGCAAATCTTTTTTCAATTCATTCCAATCCTCATATATTTTATGTTTGACTACATTGTATGCTGGGCCAGATAAACGCGATTTGATTATGTTAACAAGCATACTCGCATCGGCAGGTTGAGATAGATCTGTACTTACTATATCACAACATGAAATGAAACGATGAAGTTCTGATCTATCACCTCTAAATTCAGGAATTAATTTCAAGGCTGTGTCAATGTTCAATTTTGGCATGTTGTCAGTATTATTGCCTTCTGGATTAACTTCTACTGTATGTGGCATAGATTTACAGAAAATTGCATGAAATGTTATTACCACCAATATCAAATTATGTATGAGAAAAGTTCAATGAAAAATACAGATATTCAGAGATATGTACGAAGAAAAAAAAATGAAAATTTGAGTCCACAAATGTTAACTGATGATTATGCTGTGAATGGAGGACACTACCATTCAAAACCACCACGTGTAGATGCTGAATAACTTACTGGCTGAATCTTGCTAGATGTTGACTGCTGCTTGTAGGTTTCAGGAATAATTCGCTGAAGGTATCGAGTACTTGAGTTGTTGTCCTGTTGTCCTATTGTCCTTTGCCTCCTTAGAATCTTGTATGACCCACGATGGTATGCTAGGCTTCAGTTGTAGCAGGTACAATTTGCTTAACAGCTGCTTCTGCACCACTGGATCACAGGATTACGGCTCGCAAAATTTCAGGAACAACTGGTTCTTGGAAGGTGGGTTATTTTTCGACCACTTGCACACCTGACACCAAATTTATGTTGGGGAATACCAAATATTGTGTATGTTGGTACCCCAAATATTGGAAGAAAAAAAGTTTATTTCCTTTGGCAACTCAGTATAATTGGAATAGATTCAGAAATTACGGTTACACAGTATCAATATAACGTTTGATGGTTTTCAGAGGTATCTGTCCCCATTTGGAGAGGTGCAATCGTTTTTATAAACGACACATCATGTGACTTAGGAGACCATAGTTTTTTTTGAATAATAAATAACAGTATGTTTATTGAAGAATTCATTCGCTACCCAAGGCACATGAACTGTCAGCACTTTACGATATTAGGTTATTATGTTATGTTGATATGTTTATTAAAACATGAACTAATTGGAAGAGAACTAACATTTCGAAATGGTATGATGAACAAATCAATATGATATAATATAGTGTGATACATTTATATATGGCAAACATAGCAATAGCCTGAAGGGCGCACTTTACAACAAGATAATGGCTTCAGATCAAGTACTTACACATTTTGACCCAAAGCTACCTATTGTTCTAGCTACGGATGCTTCAGATCAGGGAATTGCTGCAGTAATGTCCCATAGGATGCCTTCTGGTGAAGAACGACCAATTTGCTGCATTTCCAGAACATTAACAAAGGCGGAGGAGTCATATTCGGTTATACATCGAGAAGGTTTAGCCATATATTGGGCGATCAACAAACTGGCCATATACCTAGTTGGACAAAAATTCACTCTGAGGTGTGATCATCTACCCCTGATCTCACTGTTCGGGGAAAACAAAGGCATTCCAAAAATGCATGCAAACAGACTGCAAAGATGGTCAGCTTATTTGGCAGGGTTCAATTATACCATAGAACACAAAAAAGGTGAGAAGAACCATTTTCCAGATTTTCTTTCCAGGAAACCACTGAAGGCCACAGCAGAAGACCTGGAAGAGAACGTCAACTTCATTGATTTTACAACCAAGAGAGAGGAATGGCCCATAGACAATCAACAAATTAAATGCCATTCAAAGGAAGACAGAGATATCCAAAGAGTTATAGAGTATGTAAGTAAGGATAAGTGGCCAAATCCAGTACAAGAAGAGATAAGATCTTATTACAACCGCAGAAAAGAACTTGTGGTAGAAGATGGAGTGTTATTTTGGGGATTGAGAATTGTCATTCCAAAGTCTCTGAGGGAGGAAATGAAAAAGTTGTTGCATCAAGCTCATTTTGGGGTATCCAAAATGAAATCATTAGCCCGTAGTTTCCTATATTGGCCAAAAATAGACGAAGACATAGAAAATATCTCAAAATCTTGCCTGCCGTGTCTAATTAATAGACCTGACCCACCACATTCCAAGTTTACACCCTGGCCTGTGGAGACTGAAGCGTGGAGCAGGGTTTTCATTGACTTCCTGTATGTGGAAAATACAAACTTTTTGATAATGGTAGATTCACACACAAAATGGATGGAGGCACTACCAATGAAGACAATTACGTCACAGGAAACAAGAGAGAAGATGAGAGAAGTATTTGCACGATTAGGATTACCTAAAACAGTTGTGAGTGACAACGGAAGACACAGTTGATATCAGAAGAGATGGAAAGATTCTTCAAGCAAAATGGTATTCAACATATAACTTCACCTCCAGGACACCCGCAATCGAATGGGGCAGCAGAGAATGCTGTCAGGACATTCAAGGCAAAAATGAAGTCACTCAGAGCAGAAGAAAAGAACAACTCAGTAAGTCTGAACACATTGACTCAAAGGATTCTTTTTCAGTACAGAACAACGGAGCACTGCAGTACAAAAAGAACCCCTGCATATGCATTATTCAAACGGGAATTGAGAACAAGATTCAGCATGCTGAAAGAAAACTTGTCAGTGAAGGGAAGCATTCCCGGGTCTACAGAAGAGGGAAATGCAGAAGCAAGGAAGGCACAGGAAAGACAGAAAACACACCACCGAGGTAAAGAAAGACACTTTGCATTGAACCAACAGATTATGGTAAGAGATTACAGAATCCCAAATAAAATCGGTTGGATAAATGCAAAAGTAGTGAAAATTATAGGGAAATCTACCTTTTTATGTCAAACGCAATTAGGGAATGTATGGAAACGACACAAAAATCAAATGATTCCTGCTAATGTATCCGTTGATTATAAAGAACAGCCAGATACACTTAAAAATAATCACAAAGAGACTATTAAGTATTTACCTTTGGAAATCTCTGAAAAACACTCAGAAGACAAAAATTATCAGATTCCAAACATTGTAGAAGAGACTGAAAATGTTTCAGATGTAGATAAGCCAGCTCACATGGATGCTGAATCAGACTCAGGGAATAATAACCCAAGTAGTTCTAATACAAATATGAATAAAGTCACTCCCGATCTTGATTCAACATCATATGAAAAGCAATATGTAGAATTAAATAATCCTATGTCAGACTCACATGTTACAAAAACATGCAAAGAAAGTGAAACTCTTGAAACAAATAATGCTGAAAAGTGTAATATTGTAAACGACTCCAACTCAGGCAAGGGTATTTGTAAAAGTCGTTCCAAAAGGGAAATCAAGATTCCTAGTCGGTATAGAATGTAAGTAGTTAATCACACAGAATATAACTTGGTAAGGTTTCACAATATTGTACTGTAGGGCTACAACAATAAGGAGAATGTATACACATGTAAGAACTGGTATATACTTTGGAAGGTGTTTTGAATATAATGAAAGATGAATTTCAAAGTGATGTGAGGTTTAAACTAAGAAGGGAGGTGTGACATATGTCTGATTATGATACATATGTCGGATGATGTCACATGACATTATAACCCCCACCGAAGATGATGACTACTTCCGGCATCTTGAGATCGGTTTGGTCGGGAGAGATGATACGCGGACCTGGTCGATCTGAGAGGCCATTGATACTGTATTGTCAACTTTGTAATACATCTCTATTCGTCAGTTATCATTGTGAAATAAATAAGTATACCCAGTGAATCCGATTGTTATTTTCGCCTGGTTCCTCAGATATTACACCTTCAATATACCATTAGGAATATATACCAGTCTGAAAATGACATTTCAGTTAAAGTAGATAGTACTATACCTCGAAGTAATTTACTAACAAGAAATCGCAGGTGATGTATTCACTATTCCTTATAGTAATTTTAACCTGGGAACTCTGGTACAATCTGTCCGAGAGAATATTGAAAGCAGTTCTTAACAATGTATTCAGAAATATTTACTATCACCTTAGTAAAATTAATCTCAGAAAATGATGAAGTTAACTAATCCAAATGAAAATAACCACTTACTCTTCCTAAGCAATGTAATTAACTATTCAGCGAGTAATAATTGTCATAATGCTGTTCATTGATGAATACTAAATTAAACAATAAACTTTCAAATAGTCGTTTTTCCCCTAAATGGGATTGATTCTGTTCGAGGAAGTATCTCTTTTTCGCAGCTAGTGTGCCATCATAATCGAGGTGAAGATACGAGATGTTTCTGTTGTTCAGCGGTATTTGCTTCATTCAAGGCTCCCAATGAACATTTGAGGATAACGCACAAATTATAAAATGATTCAGTGAATGAATGTGTTGAAGACACAATGGTTTCTGGAGGCATTCTTTATGGTTATTGTTGCAATAAGAGGATGAGAGTGATTAAACTATAGCACTAGCCAAGAAGAAAAATGAGGAAAGTGAAAAGAGAGGTAATTATAGCGATTTTTGAGTAAATTGTGATTGTTATGTAGGTTGATATAGAATCACGAATACTTCTGTCTAGAAGATGGTTGAAAATTTCTCTGTATCCATGGATATTATTGTGACACAGAAATTGAATACCTAATACATTTCAAGGAAGGGTTATGGTTACGAAAGATGAAAGCATCGATATGATACTGAAGACATTTTCTGCTCGCATAAACATAACCTGGGATACACTTTGGTAAGAAAAACGACTTTTTCATTCTTTATTAATACCTACGAACTAAATAATTGTTTATTCCAGATTCAGTACGATTTCGAAGAGTACCAATAGAGACATCAAAACTTTCCTATAAAAATCTACTCCGGATCAACTGGATAACGTCAGTTAAGCGGCGCTATGGCTGTTACCACTATATTTTTCATTGAAAATAATCGAAAACTTATTATGGAGGCCTTCGAAATTGGAATCTTGAGAAGAATGTTTGCCTCTTGTTCTAATGATCAATACCATCAATGAGTATAGAAGAAGGGATTACAATAAATCAGTTTAGAGTATTCCACTTCCGGTAATGAATATAAGAATACGAATTGTCACTTTTTGTCATGTAGTAGGTACATTTCAATCTATTATATAAAGCTTATTTCACTGAATAAAAAACAAAAACTACCAGGGCTCATTGATTAATTACAATATTTGATACAAGGAAGAAGTACTCTTCCAGTATTGTGTAATTTACTATTCATCAATGTACATTTCAATCTATCATATAAAGTTCAATTCACTGAATAAAAAATAAAAACTACTAGTGCTCATAGGTTAAATACAATATTTGATTCAAGGAAACGGTACCCAGTATTGTCTAATTTACTATTTCTTAAAGTACACACCAATGATGTACGAATGGTAACAATTCAACCATGTTCCTAGTAAAGTTGACTTTTATATTATGCGATCAGTAAGTGGACTCAATTCACTTGTACTCAATGGTAGTGTTCACTGGAAAGAATTTCTGTCCATATATCAACTATATAAACCAGTGAAAATCACTTCGATTCTAGTAATTTCTACCGTTTTTTTCTTTGCGTTTATATATTGGGTCTATTATGCTGTATTGTATACAGTTGCAACATTTCAGTTTTCGTTTTCCTTGTAAATAATTGATTTATGAATATAACAATATTATATATTATATGAATATTATTGTTGGTGGTATTATTTTCTTAATAGAGTTTGAGTTTTGATTTTCGTTAATTAGCAGAGCAACCAGGTTCAGTGCATTAATACTTTCTCACTAATATCACTTTGACAGTTAATATCTAAAGGCCCCTGAGTAGTGTATATTGGCCGGTATTGGATCCTCCCAATTACCAGTACTTGCTTTTCAATTGCGCAATAATTGTAATTACTCATTTTGCAGTAATTGGGAGGATCCAGTACCGACCAAGGGATTATTTCAACAGTAATCACCTAGTGAATGATGGCTTGTAGAAAGACTGATTGCTTGATTTTCATGGAATGTAGCGGGGGCGTTCAAGACTATTTGTTGTCTTTATAGCCCAAATATCTGACGCAGTTTCTCGTAATGAAGGTAGTTCATAAAGATCCCACATTCTATAAGCCATCTTGACTTTAGCGTTTGCATTACTCTTATTGACCATGGGTGTTGAACAATTAGTTAAAGAAGCAACGCGAGTTACTGATAAAAGTAGTACACTAATTGATTATATTTTGAGCAATAGAGATAATCTCTCATATGCAGTTCATAATCCAAAGATAGCTGATCACAACATTATCACAATTTCACTTAGGAATACTCTGAATACTAATCTCCTAAACACAAAATCATTCAGGAATTTTGGAACAAACAAACTTGAAGATTTAAATAACAATCTAATTTTATGTAACTGGGAATTTAATAGTACAAATGTTAATCAAATCTACCAGGATTTTATGAGTAAAATCACAGAACAGGTTAACTTTATTTCTCCATTGAAACTGTTTAATATCAAACAAAATAATTTACCTTGGTATGATTTTGAAGTTGCAAATATAGCCAATCATTCAGGAATTTTGGAACAAACAAACTTGAAGATTTAAATAACAATCTAATTTTATGTAACTGGGAACTTAATAGTACAGATGTTAATCAAATCTACCAGGATTTTATGAGTAAAATCACAGAACAGGTTAACTTTATTTCTCCATTGAAACTGTTTAATATCAAACAAAATAATTTACCTTGGTATGATTTTGAAGTTGCAAATATAGCCAATAAGAGGAATAGAGCATATAGAATTTTCCGAAACAGTGTCACTCAAGTCGACAAACAAATCAATTGGGACTTATATAAGAATTATAGAAATGATGTTGTGAATGTACTGAAAAAGAAAAAGTTTGAATACTATGAAAACAAGATCGATAACTGTTCACATGACTCTAAAAAGATGTGGAAAACACTAAAAACTATTATCAAACGAAATAATAATCCTATCCCAAATGAAATTATATTCAACTTTCAACAAACCAACATTATTGTCAACTCTTGTAAGGAAAAAGCTGGGATGTTCAATTCTTTCTTTATAGACAGTATTGCTGAAATTTAGGAAACAATCCCACAAACTGCTCCCTGGTCTGATATAGGACTTCCTGTAATTGCATCCCGATTTTCTGAATTCCTACCTTTAACGTTATTTGAATTGAAAACTATAATAAACAAACTGGATAATAGATGTAATTCTGATGTTATTAATAATAAAGTTATCAAAAGTATATTCAAAGTCATAGGTCATGTAATATTAAATCTTGTTAACACGTCTTTAGTAACCGGTCATTTCCCACATACACTTAAAGTAAGTACTGTTGTGCCAGTACCAAAGATCATTAATTCTAATGAAGCGATAAACTTTCGCCCTATTAATACTTCACCTCCTTTGGAAAAAATACTAGAATTAGCAGCTTATAACCAGATATCTAGGTATATAGAAAATAATAAAATATTAATGGATTATCAGTCCGGATTCAGAACCAAGCACTCCTGTGAAACTGCTTTACAGTTGACATTGTCTAGCTGGAAATTAGGAGTTGATAGTAATAAATATATTGTCGCAGTCTTCCTTGACTTTAAAAGAGCTTTCGAGACTATCGACCTCTCTCTTCTATTAATAAAACTTCAATACTATGGCATAACAGGCACTGTACTAGCTTGGTTCAACAGTTTCCTATTGAATAGAGAACAGTGTACAAAAATTGATAATGTTTATTCAGATAATAAAAGTGTCACCTCTGGAGTACCCCAGGGAAGTGTACTCGGACCTCTTTTATTTATCTTGTATCTTAATGATGTGATTGTGAATTCCTTAATCTATTTGCCGATGATATGGTAGTGACTGCAAGTAATGTAAGCCTGGATAGAGCAATTGATAAAATTAATTGTACTTTATATCACATATCAGACTTTCTTAACATCAATAAACTTAAACTCAATGTAAATAAAACCAAAGCCATGATCATAACAACACAACATAAATATAATCAAATTGACAAAAATATGATAAATATAAATATTAACGGCGAAACTATTGAGATTGTTGAAGACATAAAATATTTGGGATTCATTGTTGATAATACACTTAGTCTTAAAAAACATTTCCAGTACATGAACAATAAAATATTAAAAAAACTGTTTTTCTTTACAAGAATTAGTAGAAATCTCACCCTTCAAACTACACTAACTGTTTATAAAACTATAATACAACCACATTTTGATTACTGTGCTAGTATACTTGCACTGCATGATGGAAATAGTATCGCTGCCCTGCAAAAACTGCAAAATAGAGGAATGCGTGTTATTCTGAGATGCAGTAGGTATACCCCTATTATAACAATGCTTCAGACATTGGATTGGCTTTCTGTTAAGGATAGGTTGTTTTATTATTCAATGATTTTGATCTATAAGATTGTATCTGGTGGGGCCCCTCCTTATTTTGACCAATTTATTGTATTCCAAAACCAAATACACAGCTATCCCACCAGAAGAAACAATAATTTTTATGTTCAAAGAACAACTTATGCTCGAACTACAAATTCATTGTTTCATAGAGGCTTGTTAGAGTACAATAACCTTTCTGTCGAAATCAAACAATCCCACTCACTCAGTGAGTTCAAACACCAACTACTCCTGAACATTAAAACAAGGCATGAATAAAATAGGAAAAACCCAAATTTAGATTAAATATGAGAGAGAGTTAGTTTAGTTTAGTTATTTTTTTTAATGTTATATAACAATGTACTGTTATGGATCTTGTTAATTGATAATGTTACAGATTTAATTCTGTTGTAACATGTAAAACGTATGTATGTTAGGTTGCCTATTTGAATAAAGATTATTATTATTGATTCGACTAAATAATTTGAGCTTTTGTCTATCCTCTGGCATGATGTGCTTAATTTTCCATTCGATCTTATTTATTTTCAAGTCAGCATCAACCTCGCCAATGTATATGAGTTTTTGAATGATCTTGCAATGATGAGTATGAGCTCTTGTTTAACATTCAGAATTCCCTTGGTGTAATCCTCAGCAAAACCCATCAAGTATTTGAGGGGTAATTTTCCACTGAAAATATGACTAGTGATATCCAAAATATCCTGTTTCTCTTGGTTGAGACCCCATCCCACAGTTTGCAATGACTTGTTGTGCGTCTGTCCATAAGATACCATAGTTTTCATAGCAGTAGTTATTCCAGGCTTTCGAATTACAACTACTTGCTCACCTCCCATTTCGTAACGAATTTCATCGAAGAGAAATGCTAGTGCATTATTTGATAAATAGCAAACTTTGTTCGGGTCTCTAGGGGTAAATTTACCTTCGATGTATATATGTATAACTTTCTGCTATATCCAATATTAGGTCTTGAAAATTGATAGGAATTCTGATCTCATCTGAATTCTTATAATATGATGAGCCATACGGTTTGTAGGTATGTTCGTGAAGGCTTATCAATGAATGATCCATAGTTGGTTCATCGAAAACATCCAATTTATCACTTGAGGTTTGTGCCACCATATTTTTCAGGTTTTTTTCGCAATTTCAATCCAACGATCGACTCAAGAAAATTTTTATCCTCGGCTGATAGCTTATATCTTGACTGTTCGGAACAATAACGTGGAGTGAGCTTGTAATTGCGCGCACTCTTTTTTATATGCGTTCGGAGATCTCTCGAAATTTTCTGGGGTCGTTTGAACGAGAATCCCATCTTGATTGTTTAAGATAATTTCTTCAGTTCTAGTTTCACTATGATTTTTTCTCCTCGAAAATCAATCAAAGCTCCGTTATCATCCAAAATACTCAGAGTAATGTTGTCGATGAACTGACGCCCCTCTGGTCTGACCGTCATGTAAATAATATTTCGAGGCTCCTTAGATAATTTGTATCCTGGTTCTACATCTATGTCGAATTCGAATAGAGTGTGCGCCTCCCCACCATCGAAATATGCTCCAGATATTATATTGCAATCGATACGTATGATTCTTACTCTCATTATATCCACAGGTAATGCGGATTCATGTCGTATATTTGGGTCCAATCGATGTGCTTCAAATCCTAGAAGTGGAGCATTGGAATTCTCGTGTGATAAATCAATCTCAAATGTGGAATGGATCACACATTTCAGAGTATTATTGTTGGCTTGCAATAAAAATACATCATTTATATCATCAGTTGCTTTATTCATTTGTGTTTTCATAATATTTTGTATCGTTTTATTAATCTCATCTATCTCATATACGCCAGGTGGAATTTTCACAGGAATTGTTGAAGCATTATCTATCGTTTTATAGCCGATTACATTATTCTTCTCATCCACATTGAGGATAGAATTGTAAGAGTAAAATCCATATAAGCCTAATCCATAACTATTGTGTACATCGAGTTCGATTGGCAATCAAACTGATCACAATATCATATCTTCACACCATTTATTGCTGTTTGCAGCATGAAGAAATGCACCGCTTTTTCCCGGTTATGGTAGGTTTGTAATCAGTCTCATTATTCGCACCAACGTTGACATCGCCCATGTTACAGTAGCAGCAGAATATTTTTCTAGGTGTGGGACCGTCGTTTATATCATAACTAGCTCCTTCAGTGTTTCCATCATAATGCTTATCACAATATTGATATTTCAAAATGTCCAAATCATTTTGTAGAAATTCGGGCAGCTTATCCCACACCATTACAATCTCATGTGGGGCGCATGCGATCATCACTCCCTTTGGCAAATCTGCAAGCTCTTCTTTGGACATTTTCAACAAAGTTACCACTTTAGAGTAAGCTTTCAGTGAATGACTCATTTTTTTGATGCTGTCACGATCCATAATGTGTGAGATATTATGTATATCTGCTGGAGAGAAACTTCAAGCATAAATGCCCACACCAGAATGTGTTATATTTTTGTTGACGTTCGTAATTATACAATAGCTTGGTTGTCGTTGGGCCACTATGAAAGTAGCGAATTAATTCTTCAGGAGGGGGTAAGTCTCCATAGCTATCGAAGTATTTAATCACCCTACCACGTTTTTTACATGCAACCCAGTGAGTACCGGGACCGCTTATTGTATCTAGATCGATGATGGCAGACTCGTTGAGATGTACTGGGTAGGTTATCGCGCATGAATACGCCTCGAAAATATGCCAAATTTGTCTGTTGTGCAAAATTCTTAATATCAATATTGCTCAAAGGTCTTCGGGGTAGGGTGTCTATTAGTTTTTTTAATCATTCGGTCTTAAAAAGATGCCCATTCCTTTTCTATAGGGCTTCAAATAAACCCCTTTTCCATTTTTACCAATTGCAATAGCTTCCATATTCCTATTCTGGCGATTTGCTTCAATAAGTTGTTCCCTACTCGATTTAGCAGTCTGAACAGCTTTCGCTATACCTGCAGCTGCTCCTGCGATACTTCCCAAAGCAGATAATCCTGCAAATATCGGTATGAGGGGTAAAATTCCTCCAATTTTGGGGATTGGAATTATGCGAGGTGTTCGAATATTCTTCTTACCTTCAGCAACTCTCATATATTTTTTTGTAGCTGTTAGAGCGATACTCGACAATTTTTTCATATTTTTGTCGAGCTTCTGATCCCCACCTGCCAGACGCAAAGCTCCTCTGACTTTCTTAACTATTCCCGAACCGAAAGCAATTTTTTTAGTCTTCCCAACTCTATTCTTAGATCTACTAACTCTACGACAATCCATACCAAATCGTCTCTTTCCTTTCATTATATTAGTCACCAACCAAGCTGCAGCTTTTTCTCCAATGATTGCTTTTTTTGATTTCACTCTTTCCCACGCAGCAAGCTCTAGTTGCTCATCTGCTTTATGTCTATTCGTTAAGTTACTGCTATTCTGAGAGTAAGCAATGTCGTGCTTTTTACATGCATTATCCAATTGATTGATTCCTGGATCACCTCTTGCTAACCGCTTCTGTAATTTGGTTCCAGGACCGCAATACTGATAACTTCCAGGTAAATGTAACTCAAATGGGAGTTTATTGATGAGAGTATTAACTAAACCTCTACCGCTTTTACTCGTTTTAGATGTGGTTTTACGTCTGCATCGCTCGACTTTCATAATATAAATGAGTTGTTTTCACTTATTTATCTTTATATATCATTCGAAGCTCGAACCATGCACATAGTGAAACAAAAAGAAAACTTTGTTGTGGACAATTGGGATCGCAAAATTGGGTATGGAAATGGGAAAGAAAATACTCCACGCCATGGGCATTTATTACCTTCCTCTATTCGGGGTCTTATTGTCGGTCCTTCAAATTGTGGTAAAACAAATGTGATGATATCATTGCTGACTCACCCATATGGGCTTCGCTTTGCGAATGTATATTTATATGTATATTATAAGTCGTTGAATCAACCAAAGTATGTGTATCTTCAGGATGTATTACAACCAATAAAGGAGCTGGGATTTCATACTTTCAGTAATAATGCAGAGGTTATGGATCCGTCGGAAGCTAAGCTAGATTCCATATTCATTTATGATGATGTTATCACTGAAAATCAAGATTTTATCAGATCGTATTTCAGTATGGGTCGCCATAAGCATGTAGACTGCTTTTATCTAGCACAGACGAACTCTAGAATCCCAAAGCAGCTCATTCGTGACAACTCTAACTTTATCATCATGTTTAAACAGGATGCAACAAATCTACAACACATTTTTTCCGATCACGTATCACCTGATGTTACATTTGAAGAATTTCAAGATATGTGTGGAGAATGTTGGAGAGATAATCATGGTTTCCTGACGGTTGACAAAGACAGCGAGATATGCAATGGTCGTTATAGAAAAGGATTCGTTAGTTTCATATATCCACGAGACCCTCATGCAGATAATCAATTGACCCTTGGACGTCGTGGTGACTACATAAACTAAATAATCAGAAGCTAATAGGGGTTTCTGAAAAGATTAAAATGGATGAGAATATGGAGAAGGATATTAATTTGAAACGCCAACTGATTGAAGCAACAGATGCAGTGAGACAAAAGTTCAATGCGAAAGTTCAATCCGCTGCAACGGTGGCGAACCCAAAGATTGAAACTTCACACGCCTCAATGAATATGAAAGCACCAACTTTGGATACCACACCCACCACCCCTTTATCAGCAAGTACGCCGAAGAATGATAGTAGCAGAAATAACGAATTTTTTTCACCTAAATGGGAGAGTAATGCTGCATCCAACCCTTCTGAATTATATCCCATGGATACACCCCCTTCGTCAACGATGTCTTCATCAGATGATACAATCACACGCATAGAAGTAGAGCGGGATGAAATTGCGAATAGACACATACATAAAATGAAAACTGGAAACTTGCGTTATGATACTGTTTAAGGAGTATATGAAGATTCCTCTACAAAACAACTGAAGGTTGGTAATGCCGAAGTCAGTTTTCCAAGCGGACACATTGCATTTCACATCGGGAAAAAATAAAACAATTCCCACCCAATGCGCAATTATATGATATGATATTTCTCAAGCAACCGCCTAAAGAAATAGGATATGAGAACCATAAAATATTTGCAAATATAATGGAAATGACTCGAGCGCCATACAAGAATTTCGATTTGAGACAAGGGTTGAATACTGCCAATACTAAAAAATTTCGTGAATTGATCGAACCGTCAGTTGGTGCCCCTTACGAAATGAGAAAGAGAGCCGGAACGGTGAATCAGAAGTTTCCTACACAGAAATACTTCACCACCCTGAAAAAGGAGTACTGATTAATCGATTGAGATTATTATGGAGTTCAAGAATGTCTGGACATACTGGTCATGATAACGAAATAATGTCGATAATAGAAGAATTGCGTGAAGAACGTTTTGAGATATCTGGAACAAATTTCGAATATATATTAAGTTGAATATTGCTGAGATCGTCAGTTGCGCTCGATTTCGATGGAGAATCGGTCAAATAGTGATTCATTCAAGCAACAATAATGGATAATGTGAAGAGACAAATCGCAAACGAACTCCACACACCTGCTCGTCGTAACTTTAGGAAAAGAAGAACAATTATCAAAGGATTTGCTGACTTATGGAAAATTGATCTTGCCGAAATGCAACCATATGCTGAAGAAAACGATGGATATAGATATATTTTGTTTGTGATCGATTGCTACACTAAATGTCTGTGGGCTGAACCGATCAAAAACAAAACGGGTAAGGAAGTCACTGAAGCAATGAGGAAAATATTGGAAGGTGCACAATACTCACCAAAACATATTCAAAGCGACGCTGGCAAAGAATTTTATAATCGATGGTTCAATGAATTGATGATCAAATATAAAATGAATCACTATTTCACATGTAGTACGAAAAAAGCTGCAATAGTTGAGCGAGTCATCAGAACATTGAAGAATTGGATATACAAAGAATTCACAGCTTTATGTAAATACAAGTGGTTAGAAATATTACCCCAACAAATCCATAGATATAATCATAAAAAACATCGCACAATTGGAATGAGGCCTGTTGATGTTTCTCCAACAACGTTCTTGAAAGCTTATAGTAATCCGAAAACGGCTCCGAAACCAAAATTCCGAGAAGGTGAAATCGTGCGAATAAGCAAGTACAAAGGTGTTTTTGGAAAGGGATTCGCATAAAATTTCTCAACAAAACTTTTCAAAATTTCTGAAGTGAAGAGAACTGACCCCACAACCTACTTGCTCGAAGATATGGAAAAAAATCCGATCAAAGGATGTTTTTATGAAAAGGAACTACTGAAAACAAGAAATCCAAATATATACTTGGTTGAGAAGATTTTAAAACGAAAAGAAGGAAGACGATTCGTCAAATGGTTGGGATTCTCGAATAAACATAACTCCTGGATCAATGCATCAGATGTTGTTTAATGTATTGCCTCATTGAATAATAAAAAATATTATACTAATATGTTTTATTTATTTTTACAATTTGCTAGCAAGCTTATTCATGAGCGCTACTGGAAGCGCTGGATTGTTCTTCAGCTCCGAATGGATCAACTATACTTCTTGTCGTATATGGGTTCCACACAACAACTCCAGAATTCTTCCTCAGAGTTTGTTTTTCGAAATTCAGGCACCAACATGTTCTGAAGTGGTGTTTAGCGTTCAAGAAGAAATGTCCCAAATTCTCACATAGAAATAAATCAGAAGTGCATGAAATACACATTCCATTGAAACTGATATGAAAGAAAATTCTTTCAGCGCTTAGCTCCAAGAATATTGAGCATGAGATTCCAGAGGGGTGAATTCTTTGGACTATTCTTCTGTAGATGATTTTTGTAGCTAACAGAATGAATTTCATATTGTGTCAAGTGAAGTTGAGCGCCAGTCGATTTATTATTGTAAAAAAAATTGACAAAAAAATTACAAAAGACAATAATCGAAAATCTTTCAGAACTCTCTCCTGAGTTAGAGCAATAAAACAAGAGATTCGAAAAAATATATATTCTATAACATAAGTTGGTGAGGCAATGTGACAAGTAGAGGTTTTGACAAAAACTAACTGATCTCTATTCCGCGAGTTTGATCGTATACATTATAACAGCTCTATACTTGCGGCAACCACTAGGATTTTTAAAGGGTGTCCTGCAGCTCGATAGTCCCAATGGATTGCAGAGATGACCTGCTCAGCTCTGAGGTAGGTCGGTACAACTGTTTTAGCACTGAAACATCTGCCAGGAACCAGATCTTCCAACACCTCCCAATACTTCCCAAACTTCAGACGCTCAGTATAGCTGTGTTTGTTTGATGTCAATCACTCGATCGAAGACATATTAAAGGTGGAAAACGAGAACCAGTAAGTGATCAGGGTTGAATTGGACTGAAGGTCCCAAAAATGAATTACAGCTGAGGGCTATATAATTCCATAAACTATACAATTATATCAGTAATAATCTAAGCAATTCATAAACATACAACTCATATAATTATATCTGCTGAATATCATGAACATGAAGTAATTCCACTCCGTACAATTGGCCACTTGTAAGGAGTTGAAAGATAATGAATTTAAACTATATCATCTGATATCGAATTATAGGTATACAGGAAAAATTTGAAAGTATAAATTTCAAGATATGACACCATAATATAGGCTAGAGGTACGATGAAATTTAAGATAGGCAAAAGGTAGATAAGGTAGGCATAATATAGCGAGGATATGAAATTTTACTTTACTAACAGGACGTTATATACCTCTGATATCTTAACTATTACTTTTCTAATTCAATTAGGAATTGTGAAATTGATCTTAGTAAGAAGGTTTGTACAAGTGAGTGATCGGAAGTACTACAAATTATTATGTAGAAAAATTTACATGTCTCACTCACCTGTACAAGATCCTTCTGGAAACCGGAACAATTTCAACATTCCTTTTCTTTACGTATCGGTTAGAAAAACTTTTGGCTGCTTACGTGTTAAAAAAATAAAAAACAGCAGATTCCTGTTCAACACGTGGTTTGTAAAACCGGTGGTCAAAGCACCGCCATTTGCAAAAATCAAAATCCTGCTGGAATCAATCCATTAATCCAAATAAATTATAGCAACCGCTAATCAAAATTGTGCCTACCTTAACTCACTCACACATCCTATTCAAGAAAACTTATGTTCTCAAATTTTTTTCTGGAGAAAAGGGAACGAAAATTCCTCTATTAGAAAACAATGGCTCTCTTGATCAGAATTCGTAAAGGAAGAGAGCGAGCCTCCTCGCTTCAACCGTGAAGAAGCTCCTGCTGGTCACCTGACTGATTTTGCTCAATTTCATTGGTCCAACCGGTTTAACGAACATATCCCGTATTACCATTTCGCGAATTAGACTTCACGCGGGATTCTATGTTATCTATTATTTTAATATATCCATTCATCAATAGAGGTCAATATGGAATATTTGCTGAAATGGTAATTAAAGCGTTCTTTATAATAATCTATCATTCACTGAATATTACAACAGGCGATTTATAATTCTCAGAGATGACTCTGCTGATATTGTAGTGTTGTGTTGTTATTTACGAAAGATGTTTACTCAAAATCTTGATATTTTGAACAATAAACAGTAAATGATTAATTAAATATAAATATTGAACATTAACCAGATAGTACCGAATTATATTTCGTTACAAAACTATCATTTCTATAAGTATTGCACGATATACAACGCTGCTAAGACGTCTTAGGAAGAAAGAAACATTCGCGATCTGCATTCACAGTGTGAATCGTTGCATGGACTACGAACAGATATAATTCAATGTTCTGCGTGGTATTTACCAGGAAAGTAGTTGTTTTCTGCTCGTAGTCTACCAGACATTCATTTCAAACTATGTTTGATATTTTTAATTGGATAGACTATTTTTTTTCTCTCAAAATTTTTTCCAATTTATGGCTAATCCATTTTTTCATTTATTGAGCTTAGTCGAGCTCTCAGCCACTTCCAAGTTCTGTAAAACTTGGGAGATTCGGTTCTGGAGTGTTTCTCTCTTCTGCCGCATGATGTCGCCACTTTCAATTGTCTGTTGGAACGCGGCTCGGTGCGGTCAAATAGACGCGACGAAAATGCATTGGGACAGGCAACGCTTCGAGTTGAGATCTTACGGTCTCTACTCGGATAACTACCCTGCACTGATGAGGGCCAATAAGCCCGAAACCGGTCTGTAGGTTGTTAGGCGTGCCTGTCTCGATGTGAATTTGTCACGTCTTAGGAAGAAAGAAACATTTGCGATCTGCATTCACAGTGTGAATCGTTGCATGGACTACGAACAGATATAATTCAATGTTCTGCGTGGTATTTACCAGGAAAGTAGTTGTTTTCTGCTCGTAGTCTACCAGACATTCATTTCAAACTATGTTTGATATTTTTAATTGGATAGACTATTTTTTCTCTCAAAATTTTTTCCAATTTATGGCTAATCCATTTTTTCAAGAATAAAATTGTTGATATAGTCCGATATATTATTTATACCTAGCTAGTATACCTCGAGCAGCTGTAGATGTAAGATGTATAGCACTATAGATGAATTTGGTCGCAAGAAGAGGAAATCGATTAGTTTTTCACATGGGCGACAAGGAATTGGATTCAAACTTGATAGTTTCGGAAATTATGATTTACAGGGTAAGCGACTAGTGAATGTGAGTTATCCTAAAAGTGGTGGGGATATTATAACATTGGATTTCCACAATCTACAAAAGTCTGAAATGCTAGAGGCGCTCAACGAGATGAAGAAGTACGTCAAAGATTATCCACAATTCTGCCAGAAGGTTCTCACGATGTCACCAGAACTAGATGATTCAATTGTGGCGGTGAATCTCACATCTAAAAGAATAGATGAAGCGATATCGAGCTACGATGCCAAGATGATGGAATGCGTTAATAGAATATCGAAATTAGAAGGCATGATGAGATTTATCCAAATGAATTAGTAGGTCTCTATCTACACGTGATTTTATTGTACATTGTAAGGAAAAATAATAAACAACATCGAATTCATGACTTCATTTTTCAATGTAGAAGATAACACATCCATGAACAAAGCGCACATGAAAATGCTACATATCAGAATGTGCGCATGCGCCATATCCTTATACATAACCAATACATATTTGCTCTGTTGATCCTTCAGATGGGTAATTATTTGTGGATGATCAATCAATCAACTGCGCATCCAAAGAATCATAAATAAAGTACTGCGCACGCGCTAACTATTGAAGGAATTAACTTATCACAATTTGATGGAGGATATGTTCAAGTTACTCAATACAGACCACAAATTTTTATACTGCGCATAATTTTTTCCACTGCGCATTCCAAACACCCTATAATGGTCTATTTCGAAAACGGTGAGGCACACGCTTGCGCACAACTTTTGAATCTAATCACCGCAGGCACCTAACATAGGTCTGATGGTAATCCAATATACTGCGCATAAGTTTTCCTCAAGACACACTCAAAATGTTCATTTTGGTATATTTCGAGAACCGTTTGGCGTAGGTCTACGCAGTTGATTTTGGCCACATAAATACTCGACAGTATTTTGTTTTCTTTATTTTTTCGGCAAGCTCATACATGCGAGCCGAAATGCGGGATCGCCATTCGCGCTGCTGCTGTTCTTCTTTTTCTTCTTCCTTCCTCACCAGCCTCTGTTTCTCCACTAACCTTTTAGCTTCCACTTTAGCTTTTTTCAACCAGAGAATCGCAGCTGCCAACTTCTTATCGTAATCGTCAAACGCGATATCTGGCGCGACGTATTTTCGTGGGGCAGGTGTTGGGGCTACTCGGGTTGGCGTTGGGGCTGGGGCTGCTCGGGTTGTCGTTGGGGCTGGGGCTGCTCGGGTTGGTGTTGGGGCTGGGACTGCTCGGGTTGGCGTTGGGACTGGGGCTGCTCGGGTTGGCGTTGGGGCTGCTCGGGCCGGTATTGGAGTTGATGGGGTCGGTGCTGGAGCGGCAGTCGATGTCGAGGCGATGGGCATCATCCACGGCGTTATAGAAACGCCCGTTTTGCGCCGACTATACGGCGTGTAAGCCGGCTCTCTCCCTTTTGGTTTCCTCTTCAACTCGGAGGATTTTTTAAATCCACTCGACTGCGCAGGAATCGGTGTGACTGTAAATGGCCGCCGGACAGTGACGTCCGAAACAATTGTAACAGACGACTGTTTATCAGCTCGCTTCCCTCTACTGAACGGCTTCCTTGGTTTCTTCAGCCCTACTCCGAGAGCTGTTCGAGTACCGGACATCGGCGAAATCACCGTCGGTGTTGCCAGAAATTCCTCGGCCTCAAGAAGTTCCTTATCCTTCGGACTCGCCTCCACTTCAGTTATAGCTGCTATATCTGGCATCGATATAGCAGGATTCGGGGAAACAGCCGTTTCCATAGCTGTCGGTATCGGGATCGGAGGTTGCCATTTTGTTTTTTGGTGGTATCACTTTGAATAAAGAAATACTTTGATACTCAGAGAGCGTGGTAGCTTGAACTAAGAAATAGTCAAGACTGAATCGCTGTTCCTCGCTGAAGTGGTGAGGAAGCTTCACTCTCCCACTCCCACTCAATCGAACGCTGACCGCGCATACGTCTACTGTTGTCTCTCTCACACTTCAAACATCGCGGCTATATAACACGCTTTCACAACCGGCCGTTGGGTGAGAGATGCGAGCATCTTTCTACCTGCTCGCTGGCAAGAGACCCATTTGTTCTGTTATACACAACATTCCGATGTTATTCTCAAATAATGCTTTGCCATTTCTATATCCACATTCCAACAGCAGACGCATAGAGTACAGTTTCACATAAAGCCATATTTCAAGATTTTTGTGACAAACATTCGAGGGAAAATCAAGATACACTATAGTGACGAAATATTTTATTTCATAGATAGATAGATAGATAGATAGACTTTATTGATTCTTTGTGCCAATTACATAAATTGGATAGAATAGGTCATCAGAGAGTTACACACTTAATATTATAACAATATCAGTCAATAACAACACAAGAGCACATAGTAAAAATATTAAACAATTAAATATAAGTTTCATATGTAAACATAGTGTATACACATACATACATATATATATACACATACCCACATACATATATATTGCGTCAAGTTGTTGAAGTTTTAAAATAAATAAATATGTAAATATCAGTAGTAAATTCATGTATAGAGTACAGTTACAACACATAATAGTATAATCAATAAGATTTGGGAAGTGTAATATGATATACAATACAATGATTTATAGCTGGTTTATAGCGCAGCATTGAGATATTCATCCAGAGAGTAGAAGCAGTTACTGCATAATAGTTTAAATAATTTAGATTTGAAATGCTTTACATTGCCTATCATCCTTACAGCTGATGGCAGTCTATTGTATAGATCACTGCCCGCACATACAGGGGATTTTTTATACAGGGTCAGTTTATAATTATTGATGTATAAATTATTTCTATTACGTGTATTATATTCATGTTTGTCGCGGTGTGTTGGTAAACTGTTTTTAATACCATGTATATATACAAGTAATTTATATAAATATATAGATGTAACAGTAAGCAGGTTATTATTTTTAAAGGTATCACGACAAGATTCCATATGTCCCATATTGAATGTAACTCTCAAAACCCTTTTCTGTATGACAAATATCCTTTGTAGATCCACACATTGTCCCCAAGCTATTATGTTATAAGACATTTTGGAGTAAAAGAGAGCATAGTATACGTTCAACAAAGAAGCACGATCTAAACTGTTTTTTAGCGTAGTGATCGCAAAGCATGATTGGCTTAATTTGGCGGAGAGTTGATCAATATGTTTAGTCCTGTCTAGTTATTCATCTAGAGTGACTTCCAAAAAATTTGTGTCTTTTTGCGTGCTTGGGGGATTATTATTTAAGGAAATTTTTATGTTTTTAAAGTTATTTTTACAGCGAGTTTTAAACAAGACACATACAGTTTTCTCATAGTTGATAATGAGCCTGTTGTTGAAGCACCATGTATTGAACTGATCCAGGACTGTATTTGCTATGCCTTCAAGATCTTCCAGGCTCTTGGCTGAGATAATTATTGAAGTATCGTCTGCATACATAAAAATTGTTCCACGATCGATAAATTCAGGCAGGTCATTAATAAATATTTATCTAAGAATTTTGTTATTCTATTGGCCATTACTTTTTCTATGATCTTAGAAAATACACTTAATAATGAGATTGGCCTGTAGTTTTTAATATCGTTATTGTCACCTTTTTTAAATACTGGGATAATTAAAGCAGTTTTTAATTTTTGGGGGAAAACACCAAGCTCAACGGACTTATTAATTATTAGTGTGAGACATATTGCGAATTCATCGGCACATTCCTTAATTAACTTACTGGGACTTCGTCAATCCCAGTAGAATTTTTATTTGCGAGGTCTAATATGACTTCTTTAACCTCCTGTATAGTGACGTTATCTATATGTATATTGTGTTCATGTTTTCACATTTCGTAACTGTACAGTTATTAGATAAGTTAGGAAAATGAGATTCTATTTGTTTTTATATTTTTTGAAAAATGGTTTGCAAAAAGGTTTGCAACTTCTTTACTGTCACTGACAACGTTGTCGTTACAGTTGAGTGTGATGTTTTCACGCGTCTTTTTGGTTCTACTCAAGTTTAAGTTCACTATGTTCCATAATGTCCTTGTTTTGTTTGCAGATGCTTCAATTTTTCTTTTGTTGTACACTTGTCTCTCTTTTTGTAGATTATGCTGATATTGTCTCTTTCTATTTTTGTACAGAGTGTTTAAATTTTCGTTATTGAGTTGTTTTCTCAAATAGTTCATGTCCTTTAGGTTTAAGGACTCCTCTTTTAACTCTTTTGAAAATTTAAATTTTTTTGCTTTGGAAGTTTGATTCAATTTTATATTTGACGGGTGTAATATTGGAAAGGCACTTTCAAAAATATATTCAAAATGTGACCAAAAGACGTTAAAGAATTCATCTATATTTGATTTATTGTTGACGTTATTTACTAAATCTAAGTGTGCACCATTGAACATAGACTTAAAATATTGTATACTGCTTGAGTTTATTTTTCTTTGTCTAGTAAGAGGTTCTTTCTTTTGTTCATTACAGTCGTCATTAAAATTTAAACTCAGCAGTTGTGCAGAGTGATCTGATATTCCGGGATCTATAATTTTTACTGTTACGTTCGTTTTATTTGTAACTACATAGTCAACCGCGGTTTGTGAAGTACCAAGAGCACTAATTGCAATTCTTGTTGGTTCATTTATAAGAGACATAAGATTGAAACTCGCTAACAGATCATGTAATATACTATTTTCCATACTTCTTTTTAGTTTATTAACATTTAGATCTCCACATATATAAATTGCCGTGTACTTTCTTGTTGCATTCTTCAGCAATATTGTAAGTTGCCTGATAAATATATCGTAGTCACCATTTGGCGATCTGTATAATGCTACTATGCAAGTTTTATTATTTAGATCTATAGCAGAACATTCAAATGACATATCTATAGATAGGTTATTGAAAGCTAGAATCGGTTTACAATTTTTTATATATTTATTTTCATTTTTAACAAAAACCGCAGTGCCTCCATGAATGTGTAATTTTCTACAATAACCGAAAATCATTTTATATCCTTGAATATATATCAAATCAATTTTTTCTTGAGAGAGCCAGTGCTCACTGATACAGAGAAATAGTGGGTCTAAGTCATAAATGAAATGTTGTAACATATTTATCTTGTTTGTAAGACACTGTATATTTATATGCAGTAAAAGCCACTCTCTGGAAGCTTTAGTTGTAACTATTTTGTCCTTGGTGAAGAAAAAACTGATCGGCGGGAACTATTTCACTATTTACTAATTGATTTTCTAGTGAAGAATTATTGCTTAAGGTACCATTATTCTGAATATTATATGTATTTTATGGTGCATAATAACAATATACAACTATGTACAGAAGGAATATTCTACATTTCTTCATCAAGACCTTTTATCAAATCATCGAGATTTCCATTTCCATAATGATTGTTATGTAATTCGTGTTCTAACTTATGCTGAATAATTTCCTTATGACCCCACGGCAGAGTCTTAGTTGTATTAGGTATTACAAATCTCTTATCGTCGTGTGAAGATAGGGCAATTTTGTTTCTCAATATGGTATAAATATCATGCAGTTCACTAACAAAAGTATTCATTTTTCTAAAAATGAGACCACCCCTCTCAACGATTTTTCTATAGTCCTCCGAATGAATTTGTTTCTTGATCACAGATTTTTTTATACCCTTTGCTTTCTTCACTTCATTTTTCAACAATTGTACGTAATACGCCTTCGCCCCAGTCCCGTAAAATTTCATAATGGGATCGCTAGGAAATTCATCTTTCATTATTCCAAGAACTGACTTTCCTATGGATATTCCAAGACAATTACCCTCCTTGTAATTGGAAGTATCAAAACTATCTGGATTATTTTTCATGAAATCATAAAAATTTTCTGTTTTTACTTTGAGAATGAGAGAATCGGTATCTGTGTATAATAAGGACGCATTTCTTCCGAACTCCTTCTTTATACAACCATAGAAGAAATCGTATATCACAGTTTTGGATAATTCCAAAATGCAGAATCTCAAATACATCGGTTTGTCATGATTGATTTTTACTTTACCCATATGAATTGCTACGAAATTTTCGTTGAATCTCGAAACAGTTTTGAAATTTGGTCGCGCTATATGAGCGCTGGCACCTAAGGTTCTGCGAATATTTTCCCAATGAGTCAAAAGTTTTATATCACACCTCTTATCTACATTCTCCATCGTTTTACCATACACCGAATTCACCATACCCTTATAATGTCTATTCTCAAATTTACTAGTTGCCTTATTTCTCATTTCGGTATTTAGATCTATGTATTTCTTGAGCCATGGAGACTGATTGAACTTCAGTATTCTATGAATTTCCTCCAAAATTGAGCCGTTCTCAAGTGCTTGCTTCAAATTTACATAATGAACGATGTATTTCTTCTTATTATTCAAATTTGGTATTAGCTTTGGTATTTTGGATTTCGATTCTGGTGGAATGATTGATTCTACCAGATATGGAAGGTCTGAGTGAAGATCATGCAAGCTCTCTGGGTAACGTATATCGACTTCTAGCACATATCCCACTGCATCATTACTTGAGGTACTCATGACGTCGAATTTCCCTATTTCGGTGGGAGAAAACCATTCAAAACCATCAGTTGGTAGTGTTTGGCTCATACTATGTCCGTAAAGATTCGTTGCATCCAAATACATAATGAATGAGGATGGTGCTTGTCGGTCGAAGTTTGGTAATGAAATGTTATTTGCAATATGCTTTCGTTCACTACATTGGCTTATGCCACCACGAATTCCTTTTTTGAAAAAATTCAACTTGTCTATGTCAGTCAACAATTCCAACTTCACTTCAGTATATCGCAACATAGCATCCTAGGAAAGACCAGGCGAAGTGTAATAATGCGCGGTATTCAACTTATATTTATCCAAAGAAATATTGCGGAAATTCTCGAAAACGTCACACAGAAAAAGTACATCCGACTTCAGATAAATATCAGAATAATCGTCCAAGGTGCAGCAGTTGAATGAATTCCACACTAACTTTGCTCTACCATATTCTTCATCAGATATATGACGCTCATTCAAACTATCATAAAATTCAATTTGCGACGGCAAATCTTCGTTATCTAATCTAACCAAATTATTAACAAAACTATACGCCTTTTTTCCTCATCAAATTGAATTTTTCATCATCTGGAAAATATTTTCTTGTTACTGGGAACTGATCATCTTTCAAACTCTCACCCAAATTCTGCAATGAATCAGCCATAAATCTGAAGCTATCTATAAACCTCAATTTCAAAAATATATTCTTCAATTGCCCATCTCTATCGATATAATTATCGACATGTAAATGCCTTGTGAATGATACATATTTTTCTTTCGTTTGAGGAATTACTTCGACTTTATCTCCCTTATCGAAAAGTTCTTTGATGAAAAGATGACAATCATACCCACTCAAATTATGGAAAACGATAGGAATAAAATATGGAATCTTGAAATTAAGGTTACAAATCGAATGTGCGGCACCATATCTTTTTTTTCCCAGTTAAATGGCAATGATCTCTAACTTTGATATCACCATCCACAAATGGAACTTCACAAATACCGCAAGCAGATGCATTATCGAATTCAAACTGTCAATTTATGCATCGGTACAATGCGTTTCAAGTGTTCATTATAAACTTTAGTCAAATCATCTTCAATCTTAGAAACAAATAATTCCGCAGCATTTTTTCCTCTATATGTCACGAACTTTGTTAATGAATCATCGAAAGAGCATTTAATCAAATACGCAAAAGAATAGGGTTCATGTTTATATGTCTCATGAGTAAATGAAGCATCTGGATCCATTTGACACGAATCCATAGGTTTCAGAATCGATTCAAAATCCGCATATACTATGAATGGAACCTGCAATTGCTTTTAAAAATTCTCAAATTTTAAAATATTTTCTGGCTCAGTCTTACCGAATTTATCGAGTTTCAAATTTGTTGTAGGTAAAACGCTGTAAACGTGATTAAAATCATGCGATCTATGCCTCAATAAAGATATCTCATTCTCAAAGTACAACAAACAACCATCGCAAAAGTAATACTTGTGTTCATGTGATGAAATCTGACTCGAAACCAATCTGGATAAATCTTTTATCCAACAATAATGATTATTTCCTATATCGTCGGTCAAGAACAATAAATTTACATGATTACAAAGCCTATTACGTGAATAATGAAGAGGACCGACAATCTCATATTTCAATTTATCCGCCTCATAAAATTTCTCGAGACCGTAAACATTGATAAAACAATCATTCATAATCTCAAACTTAGGTATATCTCGCAAACTCATTGGAAAACTTATACCTGCCAGGTTGACCACTGTCGCAAAATGTGGATATGACGACACTCTCTGAACATTGCTAGCTGCGGGATATAAAGCAGACGTTACTGCCCAAGCGAAACAACATAAGTCTTGATTTACCACATTGATGACTGCCTTCTCATTCTCGATGAACTTTGGCAGCTTTATATAGGAACACCCTTTCAATGGGCTATACCTGTTGATGTTAACTTCCAAGAATGATATTTTTTCCAAAGCCCAACCTACAAAACGATCAAATTCATTATTCGAGACCATTATAATAATTTAAAAATAAACTCACCAGAATCTCGCTCTTCAAACTCAGTAGTTTGACTTATCATGATATCTTTGAAGATATTCATCATATGTTTCAAATTACTTGAGCGGGCTATAATCTGATTCGGAGTATTGAATGATTTTATTTCTTCAATATCTCGAGTTTGATGGATATAGCGGCCAAATACCTCCATGTTGGCTTTGAGAGTTGCATGCCCAAAACATTTTCGAGTAACGCATTAACTTTCTGTGATATGTTGCTGAAGAATAATTTATAATCCAGAGTTTCATTGTCGGAATTAACTCTATAGCTGATGATTCTGCACTTGAAGGCGCTATGGATTACTTTCACGCCGCTCGATAACTGGACACATGAGCTCGTTCTATGTTTTAACGTTCTTATATGAGAACTCATATCGCCTTTGGGCACCATTATGTTACAGCAATGACATAACTCTTCCAACGATGTTGACAATTGTGGATTTATCTTAAACTTTTTTGGAGGATGTGTTGAAACACCGGCAGTATTTGGGCATGATGTTCTTTCATGTCGACGCAAATTATCGACGCGAGAAAACTTTTTATCACAACTACTGCACGCGAACATGGCTTCGTAACAGTTCATATATTCACAACTGGTTAAAATAAAGTTGATAGTGGTGGGCCTAAGACGAAACGTCGGACTGCAAATGTGACAACGTCATCTTGTATGAAAGTGAAAGTGGCAATTGGAAATTTTCTTCAAATAACATCATGAAAAAATCAAATCGATATCACGAAATTTCAGTTTTTTTCGGATATCTCCGGAAGTAGTGAGAAATTTCCGATTTTCTCGACAGCACTTCATTGAACACAAAATTAAGCAATTTTGCCACAATTTAACCGACCCTGTATCTCTTACGGTTTACGAAATCCCCATGTTACGCCTCGAATTTGGTCCACCCTGTACAGTTTGTGCCAAAGTAAGTTATGGTTGATGGAGTCGAAAGCTCTTTTATAATCAACAAATAGGGCGAATACATTTCTTTTCCTGAGTCTCAGCTGGAGCTGAACTATACAACTCAGAGAAAATGCATTGTCTATACATCCTCGCGTTCTTCTAAACCACGATTGACATTCAGGGATTATATGCGTTTCTTCCGACCACGTGATTAATCTATTCAATAAAACTTGGGTGAAGATTTCAGCTATACAGTTAATTAATGCGATACCTCTATAGTTCTCAGGATCATCTATGGGCCTTTTTTTGTGGATCATTTCTCTATCATTATTTCTCCCCAGCTGCTTGGAATGACTTGCGATTCGAACATTTTGTATAACAGATTTGTCAGATATAAAATCTAGTTGTTCGGTAAATATTTATAAAACCCGTAAGGTATTTTATCTGAACCTGGCGACTTGCTTTGTTGGCATTCGTTGAGAATTGTATAGATTTCGAGGGTGGTGAAAGGTGAATCAAGTAAAGGATTTCTAACGACGAAGAATATTATTGTGTTGTCGATAATACGCGGCTGGGTAATGTTATCATAAATATCTTCTCAAACTCTCAGTGGTAGATGGGCTTGTGTATTCCCAGCCAACACATCTGCGACATGACATCTCTGAGATGTCGCATTTAGGTAACATTGCGATATCACGAACGTTGCATCGATGCGATGTGAAAAAGTAAGCATATTTGCGACATAACATCTCTGAGATGTCGCGATGAGATCACACAGTGATATCACGAACGTTGCATCGCTGCGATGTACAAAAGCAAACACATCCGCAACATGATATCTCAGAGATCTCTCGATGAAATCAAACTGCGATATCGCAAACGTTGCATCGCTGCGATGTAAAAAAGCAAACACATCTGCAGCATGACATCTCTGAGAAGTCGCTATGAGATCAAACTGCGATTTATCACAAACGTCGCATCGCTGCGATGTACAAAAGCAAACAAACCTGCGATATAACACCTCTGATGTTTACTATATATATAGCACAAATTGTGCAATTGTTTATTGTATTGTATTTGTATTACACAAAAACCGAATGTTCCGTTTTTTGGTACAATTTATTAAAATGTATCGTATCATTGAAGATTTAGACGTTATTATATGAAATCTATATTGATAATTATTAACATCATAAACGTACCAAAACCTTAGTTACTCATAGTATATTATAGTTACCATAATTTACGTCAGTTACGAAAGCATAATACGTTAAATATAAGCATAATACACCGTTGTCAATGATACGATAAAGCTTCGAATGCAACTCGATTATTAGCGAGTCAACACCGTCTCGGACATTGCGGTTGACTCAGCTACCGCCTCGTTACCAAGCAATGTCCTCCACTAATATTACAAATCGCATAATAATCTCGTTACATTAATAGCCACTATTTGAATTTCCCGCGCGCAAATATACTTTCCGTGGTCTGTGGACACCTACACTAGACAGTTGACAATGATGATTCATCATCACCAGTTATAACTTTCTCAACCACTCCAGGTTTTCAATCCAATCAGTTGTACAACCATTGATGGAATCAGTTTTACCAGCCAGACACTTTGTCCAAATCCGGGACAGGGGGGGTTTGGAGGAAACAGCAGTGGGCGGTTACCAAATCGTCATAGATCAACGGTTATCCTTGTTCAACGAACGATCTTCTCATCTAGTACGGGTGATATCGCGACTGACGTTTTTATTCGCATTGCTCGATAATCTAATATGCGAGTAATACTGGGATGCTGTCTCTCAGTTTTCGAGAAAACAAAACTGGCGTAGATTCAAATCAGACTTGCTGCGGATCTTCAACTTGATGATTGTGTATACCAAATCACTTTTTACGACATTTTCTCTAGGCCAAGAACTTTTTTATTCTGAAAAAACACAAAAAGTACGATTTTTCTGTAGAACACGTTTTTTATCGTTCCTACCGTTATATTTCTGGAAATAATTGAGCGATCGGACTGATTTTTTTTTCAAATTGAAGTATACATGACAGCGCTTCTTGCCATATACAATATTGGTGAAAAATTCATGTTCATCAATTTCTAGAACTGTAGCAAATTTCAACTTGTTATTTTCGGAATGACAATTTTCAGTAATCGAGAAAAAATTTTATTTATGAAAATTTTTGTATACATGCTGCGAACAAAATTGAGCCAATAGATGAAATAGGTTTCCAGAATGAAAATTTTTCATGTAGCAGATATCTACATGTACTTATTTAATGAGACAATACTACATTATCGCGCGCTCGGCGCTCGGCTCTCTCCTCACACAGTCAGCCAACTGGTCTTTGTGTTCATAATGTGTAGTCGAGCTTTCATCAGTATATCAAATGAGAGGAAAATATACATTATTGGTATGAATAAAGTATCTACCTATTCAATGAGTTGGTATTAAATAACTCCATTCATTTTTTTATGTTGACAAAATAATAGTTGAACACATTGCTGCCTCATGATGGCATATTATGCCTTCTTCCAGTCCAATTCTGGCATCGTATAGGTTAGATAATTCTCCTTCGGTTAGGTATGCCATCATGTGAAATCTGTATAACTTCATAAAACATTGTGTATACTAAACGTTTGTGGTATACTTATCCGATTTATCATGATAGTTTCATGGTATAATATAATGGAAATTGCATTGTAATTCAAAAATCAGACAAATGTTAATTGAAAAGAAAAAAACACGTAAGTTGCGATATAAAATTTTAAAGAATCAAGCATTGTCTTATATCACTCACTGAATATCGAATTTTTTCGTAAAACTGACAGATGCCACTCGGTAAACATTCAGAGGACAACTATTATGCTTCCGTGGAACAAACAAATCTCTCCGAAATATTCGACGAAAGTAGAAAAATGGCGTCTATACCTATTTGGAACTATGTCTAGTTGGGCAGTATCCCCTACCATCATTTTTTCAAAAAGTTCAAAAGGAGGTACCCATTAAAAATGAACTTATGAATTTCGTGATTTTATTTTCAATTTCTGAAAATTGAGATTCTGAAAATATTTTCCTGACTTCTTTAGGTTGGATTTCAAAAATGACATTGTTTAGATTTCGGGAATTCAATAATATTCCATTTCTGGTATTACCGAAGTTTACACGAAACGGAAATTATTATGGTTGAAACGAGCAATTTGGAAAATCCATGTTAACGAGTTTTCAAAAAATACACGTTCAATGTATTACTGACACCCCTTCAATTGTTTATATTTTCAAACCATTTGTCGTCATTTAAATGCTACAAAGGATATTCAACAATTTATTTTTAATAAGCATTTTGCATGTTTGAAAAAAACCTGTGACTCCACACAGTCCCAAACAATGAGTGAGAGTAGATGCGATACATTCGCCTGCATGTGTGCGGAACGAGGATCGAACACTTTATCTGATAATCGACGGTATATTCACCAGTAGGTAGGTACCTATGATGAATATTTGTATTCTATAAACATTATGAAAAACCAGGGTTGCGACGTTTTGAATCGAATAATGAAAATATAAGTAATTGATTTGTGCATTATTTCCATATTTGAAAAATTATGAAAAATCAATATGAATAGAAAAAATCAATCTTTAAATCGAAAAAATCTAATTTTGTTGATTTGAAAAAAATCATGATGCTTCGCAACTCTTACAAAATTTGGATAATTCTGTATCTATTTATATGAACAGCTTTTCAAGAGTCATATAAATTACGAGGTATAACATTAAAATAGCCATACGGAGTGATTGGGAGATTGAGAGCTACTTTCAATAACGTTGATAAGTTATATTCTCGGTTATTATCAAAGACATTCAAATACAGGTTATTATGAATATTATTTATTTACGAATAATAATGAATAATGACTATATTTTCCTAAGACCTTCATTCTTCTACTTTTTATTTCTTTGATTTTTGAGGACTGCTTTCACTACATATTTTGTATTTTGGATATTCATCTCCCGTTGGTCCCAATATATGTACCATTTTCAGAATCATATACATTCCACATGAGAATACAATATCATTTTCTTCTCCATTTGGATTTTTAGATCTCATTACACCTTTGAATTTCAAAATTTCAAGCTTTTCCTATGCAAATCCGCAAATTCATCATTAGTTGCACCAATAATTTCATAATACTTATTATGGTTCCAATCTATGATATTGTGTTGACTGACTCGTTTTTTCATCTTCATATTTTGGAGTATCACCAGAGGGCGCAAATATCATCGGACAATTCGCGCTCTGGACTTCTTGTGAAAACACCAGTCCATATTTCGATGTGATTTTTTTTCTGTAGGAAGATGGGGATTCAAACTAGGTCCGATACTATTTGAAAAGTGTTTTTTTTTTATTATTCGCCAAATTCGATATGTTCAGGAATATTTGTATACCTTTTGTATTTCATATTTTTGAAAATAAAATAGTATTTCCATTAGCTGGATCACTTATCTACTTGATGAAGTCAATAAGTCATGAAAATATTGATTACTTTACTTTATGACAAGTCTATAGAGAAAGAGTGCTATTCGTTATTGCTCACTTCTTCAGCACCCTCTACTTCAAAATTTAGACCTTTAGGATATTACATACAGTATGGTGGAAATGTATGAAATAAATTCATTATCTCTAACGTTTATGAATTTTAAGGAAAATCCCGAGACAGGTCGATTTTTATTTTCAAATTGACATCTCTTGATATACATACGGAGTATGTGACGTCATCCGCGTAGTTGTGGTGACGTCATCGATTAATTTTTTTAAATTAGAACATACCCTGTCCATTTTTTTTTCGGAAGGTATATTCATTATCTATCTGACGGTATACTAATATTAGGAAAATAAAGTAATACAGGGTGAGAAAAAATTATTTTATTTAATATTTACAACGGAAATCGTTACAATAAATAATCAAATTCGTGACGTTCTGCAAGAATACAATGTGATAGACAGAGAACAAATCATTCTCGAACTTTGCTATCGTTTCTGAATATATTTGTGAAATATTCACTCGTATTCGTTCTTTCAAATTATCTGATCTTTCCGGCTTCTTACATAAACTTTTCTCTTCAAATAACCTCTGAGGAAAAAATCGAGAGGAGTTGAATCAGGAGATCTAGTTGGCCATTCGATTTACCCTCTCCGACCTATTTAGGTAACTGTGTACATTGATAGCATAATTATTAGCTTGTAAATATAAAATAATTTTTTCTCACCCTGTATCACTTTATTTTCCTAATATTAGTATATGGTCAGATAGACAATGGAAACACCTTCCAGAAAAAAAATTGAACAGGGTGTCTTCCTATTTAAAAAATAATCGATGACGTCACCACAACTACGCGGATGACGTCACAAACTCCGTATGTATATCAAGAGATGTCAATTTGAAAATGAAAATCGACCTGTCTCAGGATTTCCCTTAAAATTCATATGCGTTAGAGATTATGAATTTATTCCATACATATGTTGTGTGGTGCGCTTTAGAAGTAAACACTGAGTGAGTAGCTTAGCAGATAAAAAGTTATTTTTAATAGGGATCCAAGTGATGAACAAATATCATTTACTGCATATATTATCAACAAGTGTATTAATATCATATCCACTTACGAAACTGCCGAAATTCTGAACTGAGATTGAGAATAATAAGACGTTCTTGTTGTTGGTATCAACGAAATCGATTCCTTATCAGTGATTCTTATCATAATAATAATTGCTTATCGGCGAGCTCGTAAAGCGAACCGTGCACTCTGGCTACTGTAAAAATGTCCGTTGATGAGACTACGGATCCAACCAAATTGATCCTTGATGAAATCATTAAAACCAGGAACGAATTGAAGAATTCGATTGAAGCAAGTGAGGCGAGGCTATTGTTGAAAATTGAGGAAGCAAATAAGAAAATAAACAAGCTTGAAGTGGAGAACGAAAATCTCAAAGCAAAAGTAGAGCATCTCGAAAGAGATAACAAAAGAAAAAATATAATAGTATTCGGACTGAACAAAGCTAGGGATGAAATAACACCTGAACTTATCTGTAGTGAACTTGAAACTCTACTTGAAGTCAAAGTAAGCAAATCAAAAATAAGTGACTTGTACATCATAGGAAAAGGTGAAAACCGTCCAGTCAAAATCGAATTCACAAGCTCTTTCACAAAAAACATAATCCTGAAGAACTGCTACAAGCTAAAAGGTAAAAATATTAGAATTGCAAACGACCAAACCCTTAAACAGAGACAAGAAGGGAAAATACTGAGGAAACATCTCAATCTAGCTCGTCTCGATGAGAAGAATGAAAATTGTTTCATAAGAAGAAACAAACTCATAGTAGATAATATATCATACTCACCAGAAGACCTTGAGAACATAGGGATAAACGAAGACGTGCCTCAAGGGAAACCAAATAGTGCACCAGCAACACCTACTCCTCACCAAGCAGCAAATAAAACCATCAAAAAACAAAAACAGGCCACTATCAACAAGACTAGAAGTGAAGCAGAATCATCCACAAAGGGCACAGAAACCCCCAAGATCAAAAAACAGGACAAGGAAATTTCGCAAATTGGTCTCCATAAATCTACAAGGAGCCGATCGGGCTCCGCTTCAACCAATAAGCTGTGATCTTTTTTTTTTTCTCTTTTTCATTTTTCAATTCGTATTTGTATCTTCTTTTTTGTCTCAATCTTCAATGTTATAGGAATCTAATCTTGATAATAATGGCTGATAATTTTCAGAATCATATTATATATCGATTACTATAATTTTAAATCCATAATATCTCACCATTATAAACACTTACATTTCTGAATTCTCGATTCATTAAAAACATTTGTATATGTCAGGTTTGAATATCGTAAAAATAAGTATCTTATCCTGTTCTGTCTTTTCTCATGTATATATATACTAGTTAGGCGAGTTTTTAAACAATATCTTTAGTATTATATTTTCAAAATGGATCAATATGTCAGAGATTTTAGCACTAGTGAAGTAAAAACAGAGGAAGTATCAAATTTCAGAGAGTATGATGATATTTTGAGAATAAATAGCAGCTATCCGAATTTCAAAATATTTCACAATAATATTAGAAGTATAGGTAAAAACTTCAATCAGCTGCGCTGCTACTTAGAACAACTTACACAGTTACCAGAATGTATTGTCTTAACCGAAACATGGAACTTGAATGATCTGAGTCTATACAATATACCTGGATATGATTTAATTTATAATTATAGTAAGTTCAACCAAAATGATGGCACAATAATTTATGTGAAATCCGATTTGCAATACTCACATGAAATTATAGAATTCACTAACGATTTGAAGTTCTCGATGTTAGAAATAAAACACTTCAAAAAAACCTTTCAGATACTAGCTGGATATAGACCCCCCGCTTATTGTGTGGAAATGTTCCTGGCTAATACAAGGACTATTTTGAAAAATTCAGTGAAGAGCCCAGATTATACGCTTTTCCTAGGTGACATCAATATAAACATCAAAGATGGAGATTTAATAAGCACGGAGTACTTAACAATCATGCAAGAGTTCGGATTCATATCAACGATTAATAACCATACTCGGGTAACTACAAACAGTAGATCATGCTTAGATCATATATTCGTGAAAACCTCTACGGATCTTGAATTCCTCCTACCCATGATTATACAAACGAATGCAACCGATCATTTCACAACATCCTTGCAAATTATCTACGAAAATAAATTCAATGATAATGCGGCAAATAAATTCTATATCAACTCAAAAATCGAATATGATAAGCTTGAAATTCGGTTACGCAATCACAACTGGGATATTGTCTATGATACGGAAGATGCCGAAAATGCGACAAATTTGTTTATGAATGTTCTGAATGATGAGATTAAGAATTGTACAACAACTCACAAATATAAAGTTAAAAAACGTAAAACATGGGTCACCAACGGACTCATAAAATCGATAAATACCCGAGACAATATGTACCAACAATTACTAAAGGAACCAGATAATATTATGCTTAAACGAAACTATACCGAGTATAAGAATCATTTAAGAAATCTTCTGAGAGTAACCAAGCTGCAATACTATCGTGAAAAAATTGAACAGAATGCACAAAATAGCACAAATCTATGGACAACTGTGAATGAAATGTGCCCAAAAAATAATCCAAGTTGTCGAGATATTAACGCGATTCAGCACGGTGGGCAAAAAATAACGAATGAAAAACAAATTGCAAATCTATTCAATGAACACTATATAAAAATTGGCGAAAAGCTTGCCGGAGAAATTAATCAAGACCCTCACTTCATTCCTCCCGAAAAAAATAACTTTTTATCCTCGATATTTATGAAAGCGACAAACGCTAATGAAGTCAGTAGTATTATTTCATCACTTAAGAATAAAAAAGCCCCTGGAATGGATGGCATAAGAACAGAGACAATGAAATTCTTAGCACCTTTGATAAAAAACCCGATGGCCTCCATATTCAATAAATGCATAGAACAGGGATATTTTCCCAACATCTTCAAGAAAGCGGTGGTCAAACCAATCTTCAAGGCGGGAAATAGGGATGATGTTATAAATTATAGACCGATTTCCTTAATAACAACAACTGCAAAAATCCTAGAAAAAATAATAAAAAAGCGTCTAAATGAATACCTAAACAAGAATAATATCATATCAAATAGCCAGTATGGTTTCAAAGAGGGAGTGTCAACTCAAGATGCAATTCTCGCACTCACCACAGAAATGTATAATGCATTGGATGAAGGAAAACCGTCTCTGTGCGTTTTCATTGATCTTTCCAAAGCATTCGATACTGTGAGTCATGCCTTGCTTATTGAATGCTTGGAAAACATCGGTATAAGAGGAAAACCTCTTGAACTATTCAAAAGTTACCTAACTGGTAGATCACAATGTGTCCAGGTAAGATCAGAAAGAAGTGATCTGAAGGATATAAAATACGGTGTTCCACAAGGAACCGTCCTTGGACCACTTCTTTTCAATATATATCTGAACGATCTCTTCAAAATACGCACTGAGGGAAAAATTATCACCTATGCGGATGATACGGCGATTTTTTATACCCACGATAACTGGCAGTCCCTGAAAAATATTGTTGAACAAGATATACGTCTTATACAAGGCTTCTTCAACCATAGGTTGCTGACGATAAACTTTGATAAAACCTTTTTTCTGCCTATTTACATCGACAAGAGAAATACCCCCACATATAATACCCTGATAATCAACAATGAAACATCGATAAAAATGTGCCATAAAATGAAATATCTCGGGCTAATGATTGATAATAACTTAAAATGGGATCAGCAAATCGATTTCATCACTAAGAAAATGCAATTTCTGATTTATAAAATGAAGTATCTGAAACATCTACTGGATTATAAATCGATGAAAACCTTATATCAAGCATTAGTCGAGCCACACCTTATTTACGGAATATTAGCTTGGGGAGGAGTGGGAAAGAGCTATATGGAAAAATTGATGATTGTACAAAAACGCTTACTAAAGATTATCTTCAACAGAGATCTCACCTACCCCTCAAATCAATTATTCAGTGAAGTTGGTTTGCTGGACCCACGACAACTATTTTTTTTACGTGGTAACATCAGACAACATCAATTCAAATCAGATTTAAAATTCCCAGATCACCAATACAATACCAGAAATAAACAAACCACCTACGTTGCCCCCTTCAAACATAAATCAAAAGGTCAGAGATGCTTTTCCTTTATAGGTCCAAAAATATATCAGTTTCTTCCTGCTGAAATTCGGAATATTCACAGTCCACGCATTTTCAAAAATAGAATCAAAACACTATTATTTTCATCACCAAGGGAGACAATACATCAACTGCTCGAATGAGTTCAGGTCAGAGATGCTTTTCCTTTATAGGTCCAAAAATATATCAGTTTCTTCCTGCTGAAATTCGGAATATTCACAGTCCACGCATTTTCAAAAATAGAATCAAAACACTATTATTTTCATCACCAAGGGAGACAATACATCAACTGCTCGAATGAGTTCAGGATAACTGATTTGATTGATGAAAATCACTCCTCATATTTTACATTTTATTGTCATTATTTTTACTATGAAAATTGATACTCCTTATCGTTATTATTGATATTTTTATTTTTGAATGTGAATCACTCCGCATACAGGCTCTGCCTTCAGCGGATTTTTCAAGGTTTATTCATTAATAATTTATTTTTTTTCATTATCATATATTATATAAATGGTCTGTTGATCATTCCATGCTAGGTGTTAGGATTCACACCAATTTAATTGTCAATTTAATTGTGTTTTAGTAACTGTTTGTTTCTTTTTTCTATTTTCTATGAATAAACTTATTATTTATTTATTTATTTTATTTCCACCATACTGTATATATTTTTTTGAATAGATTTAAGAATTCCTATATTAAAATGCCATTAGGTAGCATCCTGTATATATAGTGTCAATACCCGATTGCAAATTATCATTCAGTTATACAATGTTAAATACAACACGGTTTCATATTTATACTGTTCCCTCTCTACTTTTACGTATTGAGATCTGTTCAACATTCAAATCATCGCAATGATAAATCCTAAATCGATCCCCGGTAAATAGAAGCGACCTTTGTCGATAGGTTTCTATTCATTCATATTGTATACCTTCTGGGTGTATATATAAATATTCTTATTTGAATATCATACATACCTATTCCTCATTATGTATGAGAATTTTTTCATTGTGAACAATTCAGAATATTTTTATTTTCCACGCAATGTATAATTATTTTATACATATAATATACCATATTTACTAGCAAACCTAGCAAACTGATTCATATAAATTTCTATTTCCTATTCTAATTTCATAATATCACCCGTACTATCGATTGTATCGTGTTTATAATCTACTTCGTTGAGTTTCACCAGGGGGCGCAAATATCATCGGATAAATCGTGTGTATTTCTGACGTTGTAGAGCATCGGCTCTTGACTTCCTGTGACGATACTAATCCATATTTTGATCTGATTTTTTTTGTGTAGAAAGATGAAGGTTCGACCGAGGGAGGATGCTATCTCAAAATTGATTATTTGATGTAGAAATATTTTTTTTGATTCGCCAAATTGGCTAAAAATTTGCTATGTTCAGATATATTTTTATATCTTTTCTATTCGAAATTTCGAAAAAAGAGATAGTATCCTCCCTAGCTTGATCCTTTATCTACATGATGGGATCAAAAAATCATGAAAATATTGATTGGTTTTCAAATGAGAAGTCAAGAGCGGGAGTGCTGCATTCGGTATTCTGCGCGTCTTATTGCCCACTCTTAAGTTGTGGTCTATGTGCTAGTTTTTCAAGTTCTTGTACAATCAACTTAACAGCTCTGTGGGGGTACACGAAACGTGAGTATAGGTTTTGTTTAAGTAATGGTGAGAATAAGTTTTCACTTGAAAGCATGCCAAAGCCGTTCTTTTCATCATACTCAAAAGACGACATCTGATGGTTTTGGAACATTATAGATTATGGTAGTCCAAACTATTAATTTATTGTTTTTGAATCAGCAAATTATGATGTCACCCAAGGTGGATAGAGATGATCATTTACGGATTCATCGCTTCGGAAGACGTATGGGAGCTGATGGAAACTTTCTCAGAATGTGTTTATGAGGAGGTTTCTGCAGATTGAATATTGATGCGAGAAATTCAACTAAAGCTAATATTTCCATTCCATCAGCCTTCTCCGAAGAAAACAATAATATTCATTCAAAACAAAGAATGTTCAGAAATAATAATAACCTATATTTTTTGCTAAAGAGAATTTCCTTTTATTTATTGAAATGGAATAATAATTTTGTTTTTGTGTTGGTATTTGTTCATTGTTGGAAATAAATGTTTATAATATATGTTGTTTTTTTTCATGCACTGACATTTTTCCCTATATATCACCTTACCTCTGCATTACATATGCACATCGCTGTGATGTCATATATTAACATCTCTGTTATATCATATATTTACATCCCTGCTGTCAAAATCGAATCACATCGCAGTTTCATCCCAAAAACACATCGCAGTTTCATCGCAAAAACGCATCGCTATTCCATCATAAAAATATATCGCAGCGACATCGCATGGAGGAAACTTGAGTGTGACAAAATAATATTCCTGCCATATCGCAGCGACGTCTGTGCGACATAGAATGCGATATCGCAGGTCACATTGTTACATCGCTGCGATATCTCTGTGATGTAACTGTGTTTGCTGGGTTATTCATCCGAAATTGTTTAAGAGTGGACCAAAAAGTTTTTGGATTTTTACTATTCGCTAATTTATCTACAAGTTTCTAATCATGCGCGCGTTTTTTTAATTCAATTATGTTATTGTACTCTTTTTTACTGTGTTAATATTTTGTTTTTTATTCATTTTTTTAAGTTGATCTTGTCCTGTAATTTCATTTGTTTGCATTCTTCATCAAACCAAGGTCGTTTACACCTGTGGATGGGATTTATAGTTTTGATTAGTTTCATATCAGTGGCAGTCTCAATAATGGCGCTCGAAAGGTTATCGTAGCATAAAAGGATATCATCACTGTGCGTTGTCCTATGAGAATGTTGCATTGCTAGTTTATAGTCTACTGCACAGTTTTCAATCCACCTGAAAATAGTTCGAGATGATTCAATGTTGACATCACTACTACAATCAGAAGTTACGTTTGAATTGATAACTATCGAAACGGGAAAATGATCTGAAATACTAATTTCATTTTGTACAAAAAGAGTACCAAACATGATAGATGCGGATTGTTCAACCAAACGAGATCCATCACACTGCTTCCTTGGTAGCCGATATGAGTAAATTGGCCAGGTCTATCATCGGCAGTCCTACCATTCAATAACGTGAACGAGTTGTCGCACATGTATTCATTGATGCTGTTACGATATTTCCACTTGGGTTCGTGAATTTAAAACTCTCAGTACAAAACTAAACAATATATTTCACCAAACACTCGAAGTACAACTCAATAAACACTTAATTAAATCACAACGATATTCGCTTTACAAATCTCAATGTTCACAATACTATAGCTTTATTTATAAACTCAACTCTTTCCAAACCATAACTGACTGTCCGTGCCGATCCGTTCCTTTCATATAGGTACAAGTTCATTCTCGTGAAATCTTGAATATTCAATAAAGTTCGACGGCGATCGCGAGGCCATAAATCACGACCAGTCAGGCCGCCGAGATAATAACTTCCGGTCTCGTGGAAGCACGATTCGTAACAGCATCCCCCTCTCAGATTTGATCGTCCCGATCAAATACTTCACCATTTTGAGGCTTCAACCTCTCCAGGTGGACGACTTTCATCTCGGCTTTGGGGCTGCGTTAGATTCTATAAACTACGTCATTTATCTTTACCGTATATCACCTTCCCAAGATGGTGTTAATTTGGGAGAGACACCTTTCTTTCGACGTGGATTATACAGCCATACTAGGTCTCCTTCCTTGAAGCTCTCTGAATTTGCTCTGAGGTCGTAGCGAACCTTCATTAATTTTTATCAATATACCCAGTAGAACCGTTCTCTTAACTTGTACAATGTCCCATTTGCACTAGGCCTTTCGCCATGGACTTCGTCTATTCTGTTCTTGAGTACCACTAATGAGAAATGGATGATCTGCCATCGGCTGACTCCCAAACTCGTTTCACCAGACCATTCTCCACGATCAGGAAATCCCATTGTGCCCACATAGACTTGAAAACTAGACCTCTATCTTCGATATCGTTCCATGAGGGTCTACTCAATCCATTTTCTTTCCATCGTAGGAAGTCAGCAATATCCGGGTATTTCTGTTGGTCTCGTCTCATAGCAGCTGTTGTCCATTTATCTTCGGTTTCTTCAGGAAGTCTTGCCCGCTCATACCCCGTACGGTTTCCTCGAATGGATCTATTCGATATGGTATCCACATTGTGATAAACCTGTCCGACTGATCCATCTCGTGTCTCAGAACTAGGCACATTTCTCGTTTCTACCAGAACCCTTTCAACTTCAATAACTCTAGGAGCTTCATGCTGTTCAGAATTTTCTGATGACTTGCGCCACGAAGTGCCAACAGAATTGTTTTCCTGACCATTAATTGAAAACTTGCTGGATGTATCAGTCCTACTGGTCGAGACGAAACCTGGGGATACTTTCATCCTGCAGTCCCTCTGGATGTGTACTGTCTTGCCACATCGATAACATGTTAGTTCCTCATGTTTTATCGATGGATATCTCGCCGTCTCAGGTCTACTAGTCGAAGTCCACTCAGATGTGGCGCACTGCGATGGCATTGAACTCAACTCTTTCCAAACCATAACTGACTGTCTGTCCGTTCCGTTACTTTTATATAGGCACAAGTTCATTCTCGTGAAATCTTGAATATTCAAGAGTTCTTGATGAATACCGTTCATTCTGTTGAAACTGCGACGGGTATGAGTCATCCGCTAATTGCTTCGACGGCGATCGCGAGGCCATAAATCACGATCAGTCAGCCCGCCGAGATAATGACTTCCGGTCTCGTGGAAGCACGGTTCGTAACAATAGTGCGCCCTCTCGTATTCAAAATAGCATAGTTGCTAAGTCTGTGCTCGAATAAGAGATCCTCAAGCATTGTTCCTATATTAACAGCCTTGCAGTTGAAGTCTCCTCCTATTATTGGATATGACCTACAAGTTTCAGATATTTGAGAAAGCGAAGTTTGAAACATTTCTAAAATAATATTCAGTTCGAAGGACGGTTTAAAATACACAGAGCAAACAATTAGATTAGTATTTCCAAAAGTAAGCAAGCAGAAGATCCAATGGAGAGATTTGTCAAGAACACTAATGTTGAAATATTTTTTATAGAAAATTAATGCTGAGTTCTCCACTGGCTCTTCATACCGACTTTTCTCTCAGAGCTGGAGAGCTCACAACATTGAAGGAAGACAGAAAAAATAGGTGCTTCAATGAGTTCGTAGGATGCCCATCATGTTTCACAAATACACAAGACAGAAAAGTAATTTCGCTCAGAAACATAATCACGCAAGTTATTGAGACCGTGACAATTCCAGAATGTTATATTTATTGATTGCTATGTTTCCAAGTTAGTTGATACCTGCTTCGTCACTTTGATACCATCTGAGCGTGTCGTCGTCTTCCCGAGTTCTTTTTGATGTGGTTGGATTTTGAATTGATACAATTTTGGGCACACTTTTCACATATTTTATTGTGAGGTTTTTCTCTCCATTCTATGTTCTCGTTTGTAATTCATGCCTTAGGTTCAGCAAATGTGTAGACTGGGCAGGGGTTAAATTAGCTCTAATGCTTATGCCAGGAAACATATTACGCGACAATTTATTCTTGTTTTCAATTTCTGAATAGCGTCTTCCGTAGCGTTCAGACATACCTTGAGCGGCTTCGTTTTTCCATCATTAAGACGTAAAAAAAAGAGAAGAAGACTAATATCACAATTATAATGTGTTTGGAATTATTCAACAATTATTGTAAGCTTACAATTCTCACAAAATATTCGTAATTATCGGAATAACGAAAATACCTACTTCAAGAAAAACAAACCAATTAAATACAGGTTATATAAGTCTTCTTGTTTTTTAGTCCCAATTATAGCATTTTCATTATTTTAAGTTGCAATCTTGATGACAAAGACAACACAAGGGCAGACATATTTTTTCTCTCTCAACGATAGCTGGACTTGTCAATTGCATTGAATCTTTGGGTTTCCAAGTCATGTTTGGCCATGGGCCCCCTTGCAGCATTGCAATCGCAGGCTTCGCATATCCAGTTGACGATCGTATGCTCCTCCATATCGTTAGGTTAAGGTCTCGCACATACACCATGCCATCGGTTTTGGCATCCAGAGCATCTCAGGACACCGCTGTCTGCGAGATCAATGAATTTGTAGCATGCATAACACTTGATCATTGTATTTCTATTCATTTTTATCCAGTACGGCACTCTAATTCACAACTTTTTACTGTAAAATTATCAAAACTCGACAGTGTCATGACCGTAACACTTGACAATGAACATTATTTGATACTTGAATTATTATGGGATGTATAAAACATACAAAAAAAGGGATTTTCCTGTAAAAGTAAGGGACTCAATATTCAGGTTTTGGACATATATTCACTATAAAAAAATGTAAGCAGCATTTCAATCTCATTCATAGGTCTGAAGAGAGATCATCGACATTCAAACTTTACAAATAAGTTTTCTCGCGAAAAAAATATTACTAGGTTTGTGTTCTGAAGATTATGTGAAAATCTCATTGAAACCCAATGCAACTCCTACGCAATGGCGCTTTGGCTTGGTGTGTAATAAAATGTTTCTGTTGAGTTGCCTGACTATATTCTGCACAAAAAAAATTGTCAATGATTTAAATTTGGGGTAATGCAGAAGAAGCTAATAAAACAACCATTCGCGTTGATTATTCAGCTTTATATTTTAACAGGGAAAATACTAATAATTGCCTAATTAAAATATTACATATTTCGTGTCGTGACCTCAACATTCAAAGAGAGTGTTAAACATCGATTCTTTTCATAACCCTAATGAACATTGTTGCTATTTTTTTAATTTATTTGAATAAGTTAATCATTCTGGACTTATATGCATATATATATCTATATTAAAATAAAGGAATGATAAAGGGATAAAAAACGAAAGCAAGTTATTTTGAAATAACGAGTTAGGATTATATACATACCAGCAAAAAACTAGTACATTTATATACATATTTGAATATAAAAACAACAGAAATATTGTCAAAGAGCTTCATCCAATAGATAATAAATGATGACAAATTCAATAAAACTAATACTGGAGAAATTCACATTATTTTCAAACTAAACTTGCAGGCATATCCTGAGTAAGACAAAACATGAAAAAAATACAATTTCTATTCTGGCATTCACCCACTCGAAAGTTTAATTGCCTTCTAACAGATTTTGAAGAACTACTGATTGTTTTTGCCTGTCTATTCGATTATCGTAATCATTTATGAAATAATGGAGAAGCCAGATAACACTCGATGAAATGATAACACCTTATATATAATTCATCAATTAAATAATATGGACGAAACTGAATATAGTACGAGTAAAACATAATTCAAGATTAAATAAAGTATACGTTATCATTACGCTGTTGATATCAGCACAAATAAACTTCATTAATGTTG